>VUQS01035993.1:21373-34009 GCA_015108495.1 Heterochromis multidens
TCTATAAATTATTAGAATGAAAGAATACCGAAACAGTGCTGGTCTATTTACAGCATTAGTCCTGCCCTGTCACAGCCTATTAGGTTACATTATTACACTGAATCTAAACGCCTATTTAAAGCCGTGGGCCAAAATCTGCACGTTTACGACCGTTTTTCCTTTTACGTATTACACGATTTTTTTTCTCTTTTCTGTAGGAATCTTAATGTTTCCAGTGCTCTCATCTGTATGTGTAAATCTTCAACACCAGGTGCCATCTGTTCTAATTTAGATTTTATTTGTCATGCTTCTATTTTTATACTGTTCCCGTACCAAGACTCAGCCCTGTGAGTGATGCTGTCCTCAGTTTGTTAGATGTGAGCTTGCCTGAGGCGCTTGTACCAATTAGCAGAACAGACCAACAACTAAAGGTTCCCATATTTCATCGAAGATCTGGAACATTAGCCAGTGAATTATTGAGAAATGATAATTGTGCCAAATGTACGTGATTCAATGTTCACAGAAAATAATTTTTAATCAAGTAGAAAGGCACAATGCGCTTTTAAATCTTTTATAACTGATAGAGTTATGTACGTTCTCGCTGGTTTATTTTCACCTTTTTTCCTTATTCATGAAAACCAGATGCAGTCTAACCTTATGATCATTTGTTTGATCATATTTTGTGTGCGCCTGTTCTGCAGAGATTTGAGTGTGTGTGTGTAAGTTGCCCTGACATAACAATAAAACTCAGCTTCAAAAATGTTTTAAATTGGTACAAACATTTAACCAAAGGAAGTCCCAAAACACTATTTAATTTAGTGTGCCTATACTGTAGCTCTCTAAGTTCTAGAAAAATTAATCCTGCCATGAATCTATATAATTAAACAGTCATTCCAGGTCCAGATTCATTTCAGGCAAATGTGAGTGTAGGTTACCAATGCTGTGGGTTTTACCTGCTCCAAATGTGTTACTCAAATGTGGTGCAGAGGCCCTCATTGAATTTGAGTACAGCCTGTACCAAATTACCCTTGCACTGTTAATTTAATTAATTGAAGAAGCACTGACCGCCCTCTAATACAGACATACCTTCATCTGAGACAGCAGTGTGTTCAAATATATATAATATTTCGCAATATAATTCTTGCTGATATGCAGCTATTTAAGTCCCTATATGAATATATGTTTATTTAAACAGAGGTTGTTTTATTAAAAAAGGTTGACTAGTCTATGTGCTAATTAGTTAAGCTGCTCTTTGTGATATCTTTTACTCCTCTACTATTGTGACTTAAGTCTTGAAGTGTGTTTGTGGCAGTCTGACCTGGAGTTCCTTCATATAATATTTTATTAACTTATCAGTAGTTTTTCTGTTATCGGCTCAAGTTTCACTAATGTTTAGCCTTTTAGAGCATTTACTATGTGATCAAGCATGTTTTATAAGCAATTTTCTAAAGGACTAAATAAGGATACTGTACAATTTGGAGCCGTAGGAAGATACAGTTTTATTTACTGAATGATTCAGATCCATAATTAAAGGCTTGCTTGACTTTTAATGACCCCTGAACACAAGCAAACTCGTGTAAGTTATTTTAAGTGGAATGAGTAATGAGACGTTAACAGTGAACACTGAGATGAAGCCAATTAGCTCTGCAGTGCAGACAGACTGCTGGGCGCTACAGTGCGCTTTAAAGCCAAGCATAGAGCCTGCAAGGTCAGAAGGGGCTGGGCTGTGTGTGTGTGAGTCTGTGTGTGTGTTTGGTGTATCTTTGCATGTGTGAATGCAGGCTTGATGTCAACATTTTCTTGGTTTACTGGACGGATTTGTGGACAAACTACAGCACAATGGTACATGCGCTTTCCACCATAAGGATGACTTTAAAAGTTTGTTGACATGGAAAATATATTTTAGTGGCTGTTTAGCTGCTTTTATTTTTGTGGTCAAAGCTGCATTATCATCACATCATAATGGACTGGAGAAGTGGGACTGTTTTGATAAAAGTCTTTTGTACTCATGGGAAGCATGGATACCAACGGGAAATCTATTAAAAACTTATGCTATAGAAAACTGTCTGCAGTAATGTAATGCTCATAATACGTTTTGTGGTTAACGAGCTAAAACATGTAAAACCACTGGTATTGTTCTTTAAATGGTTTATCTTCTGAATATAGCTCAGATTGTTGTGGTGCAGGCTGCTTTTGAAGCAGTAACAAGTCAGTAGAACTAATGGTACATTTATATTATTTGTGTGTGTTTATGAATATAATCCTGAAACAGGATTTAGAAACGCCTTGTCTAAGTTGATCATTTTTACATTGGAGCATTTGGGGGATTTTTTTGATGATGTTAAGCAGTGCAAGTTAAAAGTGGAAAAACAAAATGAAAAGGCAAAAGGAAGGAACAGTGACTTCACCAAGCTTCATTCATGACAAATTTATTTGCTTTATGATTAGTAGAGCTTACTGTGAAAAGTTGCGATATTGTTTGTCTTGTGTAACCCATGGATGTGTTAGATAATTATTGTTAACAGTGTTATGCAACTTAATTTATAGAAGTCTTCTGGATTAAGTTTGTAAAGGGTGGAAAAGAGGCAGAGAGAGAGAGAAAGAGAAAGAGAGATCTTAGGCAAGTAATGCACTATAAGACTATTATCTCTCGTCCAAGAGAATCATTCAGCTCTCTCTGTGGGGTGTCAAAGCGACACATCTCGGCGGGGAGAAGATAACTAACCAAGATGATCTCTCAGTATCACGGCTTAATTTTCTTTACTGGGGAATATTCGGCGGTAATGTAACTTAAATAGGCCATTGTGGAGCAAACTGCATCGTTTTATATGGGACATAAAATCATGGAAACTCACCAAAAAGGAAGATTGGCACTTAGGTCTGCACAATGTGTTAAAATGGATTCTGAATGAATTACCACAAATGTCGTCCCATAAGGCCTGCAAACAGTATTTTCTTGCTGCGCGTGCATGAGAGAAAGTGTGTGTGTGTGTGTATGAGAGAGAGAACAATTTTTTTTTTTAGATTGAGATTGCTCATTTAACCTTGTACAAGAGCTTAATTCCAAAATGATACGAGTGCGCTTAAAAATAAAAGGCATGATTAACATCATGATTATCTTTGTCTTGTGTGTGTGCGTGTCTACACATTCATTTTAGCTCATACGCTGCAACTTACAGGTGACAATTAGGAGTCTGCCCATGGTCACATCCAATATCCCAGGAGAAGTGCAGCATTTTTAAAATGCGATATCGCACATATGTGGGTGTAATATTCAGGTGCCTGTATACTTTTGTTCATGTAGCTTACATGCACTACACTATTGACATGGTGCATTTGTGTGTCTCATCTTTCCACTTGTCCATGTTTCTGACTTGTCTGTCCATCTCCCTTAGTAAACAAGAGCTATGTTAATGTGAATGTTAAGGGCTCTATTAGTGCTACAGACAGGAAGTGGAACAACCCAGGCTTTTTCTATTCGTCTATAATTAATGAGGACTGGAGGTTAAACTACCTCTTAATCACCAGACAACATAGAGAGGGATACAAGGATGGAGGGGATAAATAAAAGACGAGAAAAGAAAGAAGAGAAATCAAACAGAGCAAGTGAAATAGAATAAAGGAAAGTAGCCATCATTGACCTCATCAGCCTTGTTCTCAGTTAGCATGCTTTTGCCCACAAATGTTTAATCTCTGTAAGTAAAACATGAACTCATCCCATTAGTGTGGCGTTACTGTCGACTTCTTCATACAGTAAGAGGCATTTTGAAAAAAATTCAAACATTTGATCATCTGTAATACAGTGCCTTACAGGAAAAGGTGGTAAACAACACCACAACGAAAATTTTTTAATCAATTACTGAACAGTATCAATACATGCAAATTTCTTAGGTGGACAAAGTGAGCTCACTCTGGGCTTCAGAAGATGTTATTGCCCATTTTCTTTTCACATGCTTTGCATAATTGCTTTGACTGCTCTTCCATCCAAAATTCCTTTAGCTTCAAAGGGCTTGCATATACTGCCCTTTGTTGATCTGCTTCACTACATTTCTGCTGAAATAAAATATATGTTTTAACAGTGAAGTTTGAAGTGGACCAGATAAAGATGTTGCTAAGATAGGTGAAGGATAGACATGTCAGAAACACATAAAGATAGTCAACATAAAGACAAAATAAAGATATGTTTGCTTAAGCTTTATATAGCACTTGTACATGACACATTTAACAATTTCTGTGAGACACTTATTTTTTCACACAAGTACACTTCAAACAAATGCAAATGCAGTTCCTTTTGTTACAATAGGCAAGCTTTAATTGTGTAATCCTGTGATCCGGCTTGTAATCCTTTCAAACATACAGTACAGGGGTGATCATATCCATAGGTACACACAAACACAACTGGACATCACAGTCAGATTAAACTGCATTAAACTGATTTTTCTCTATTTATTGTTCATGTGTTGCAAAAAATAAAAAAATGAATAAATAAAAAAATAAAAAAGGGAAAGTAAATAAGATAGACTACAAAGCAAAAACACAGTAATATTTCACAAATATAAATGTTTATTCATTTCAACAGGCTGTTTTTCACTGCATATATTTTGGATTTGACATCTACATTAATGATGGCTCTGACTTTGTTTGCTACTCCCAGTAAGCTGTGTGACAATGAGCCAGCAGGCACAATACAAGGACTGAAACTAAGGCAGTGAAATGAAAATCAGCCATGATCACAGACGTTATTATTCATACCTATAGTTTTGCTACTGTGTGTGTCAAGTCCTGTGTTAGAAAGAAGCTTTTCTTTGGTCACAATGCAGCAAGTCCCAATAAATTATAAATCAAATCTGCAATGTTTGGACAAGCTCCACAAATCCTTGTCAAAATATAAACCAGTCAACTAACTTTGGAGGAGAAAAAAAGTCAATAACTTTTAATAACTAGAAGCAGCTTACTTACTTACTAATATAATGCCGGGTCAAAAAAGAACAGTAATCTGATTTCTACAGCTTTTTTTAAACAATCAATTTTTTCACAAAAGGATGACAAAAATACAAATATATTTGTGTTCACACAAACCAATTCCAACAATGCTCATCACACTCACTGCACTGCAAATTATGGAGAAACAAACACGAACAAGAGCAGTATACTGAGAAGAACCAGCCTGAATATTCTTTGACAATTAATGTTTAAAAAAAGCCACACTTTTACTTTTCAATTATTTGATTTTTAATTATTTGATATTTGTGTTAAATGTAGTTCTGCTCAAGGGCTTGTCATTATAGATAGAGGCTGGCTTTTAAAGATGGGCCACTGGGCAAAATGGTAAACAACAGAATTAAATGGTAATAATTATTGTTCCAGAAAATAATTATTGTTCAGCTGCTTATCTGCTCTGGTGTTTAAATAACAATGAATATTAGCTGCCTTTCTCTCTCTCTCCCTCTGTATGTGTGTGTATGTGTGAAATAGGTGGCTTAAGTTGAATCGCGTATGCAGGACACAGATAGGCGAGCAGAATGACACACATACTGTACATACACATGCAGCTGGAGATTAAAACTCACACAGCAGGTTTTACAGATAAGAAATAACATGTACAGCCTGTTATTTCCCAAAAACTCTTCCCTTATTACTAAATTAATTATACAGGCTCAAATATTTTAATAACTTTCTGATAACTTTCTAATTAATTTGTCCCAAAATTTTGTTTCATGAAAATGTATTTAAAGAAAAACAATGTAACAACTTTGGCACAACTAATAATATAGCTAATATACAACTAAACTAATAATCACTAATTAAAATTTTATTGCTATCAAAACATATTTTTTTCTATTACAGACCAACTACTTCCTCTGTCTCCCAAACAGGATCATGAGTGCCACATATGGATCAATTTTACATCTGTATTGTTTTTGATGTGCTGATCCCCCCACATTAAAGCTCAGCATCAAAAAACAGTTTTTCTTGCTATTATTGTTATTGTGCCTTATCTCTTACCACCAATGCGTAAATACCCGTGTACAACACTGTGTGACAGGGATTAACAGAGAGACATTAAGAATGTGTGGCAGTGATCTGACAGCGTTAAGGGTGTTAATGATGGCAGAAATGTAAGCCTTTGTTGTTTTGATGATGACATCCAAACAAGCTCAAGTCACATGTGCATATTTATACACACACACACACATGCACACACATCACAGGATATGCTCACTGACTTAAGTACTCACAAAAACACATAAGCACACAAACATCAAGATGTTTTCCACGTCTATTTTTGATGGATTATTTCACCCTCAACACTGATATAATCTTTAGGATATTTCACAACCTACTGACAGATGTTATATATAAAGAAGATAATAAAAACAGCTACAATCGCCACCTACTAAGGGTCAGTCATATATAGTTCATCATTCTCATATAATTACAAGACTTACAAGAGTTTTGATTAGATTTAGGAGAGATAATCAGGATATATTGCTGTATATGGAGCCAGAACAATGAGGTGTTTGATCCTAATTCTAACCTGGTAGTTTATGAGTAAACATTAAAAAAACAAACAAACAAACAAAAAAAAAAACAGCAATTAAAATTGGAGGCCCTTGAAGGCAACAGAGCAACAGAGTCTCCTGGTTGACAAACTTTTGATTTATGCCACTGCTATCCATGCTTTTTCAAATTCTGCATCCAATCTTGTTGCGTCCAGTGTATCAAGGCACCAGTGCCAAAGGACGCTATGTGCATATCTCTGTGATGGCGGCAGTGGCTTCTAATAAAACAAGAGTATTAGTCATACTGAGATGAGAACATGTTGTTATCTGAGTGTTAAGTCTGATGTCATTGCCATTTCCACATCCAAATTTCCCTTTCAATTCCCCAAAGCAAAAAGCGCTGAGGCACAACTGACGGTTTAAAACTGCCCAGATTCTATCAGCACCAATAAAATGATCAATGTGGGTGTTGTCCTATGTGTTATAATAAAGTGCAATGTCCAGTCACTGATGATAGAAGATTTGCAAGGTTGAGCAGAATATAAAAGTTAGCTGTAAGTTAGATACTGTAGTGGACATCTAAACATGACATGCCAGTTACTGACTGAACTTTTTTTTAAATTATTTTTTGGGCATTTCACCTTTATTACATAGTGGAGACAGGAAAGCAGGGAGAGAGAGTGGGGGGAAACAGGCAGCAACGGGCCTCGGGTCAGAGTCAAATCCAGGCTGCTGCATTTCAGCCTTGCGGCATATGGTTGCTTGCTCACTCCGTGAGTGAAACTGGCACCTGACCTGAAGTAGTTTTCAAAGCATTCCACACTGCTATAACCTTGAATGTAAATACTTGTGGCATTTGGATGATTAGTGAGGTTGGAAAAGTTGACACATCCACATAATGATCTGCTATTCTGTCACCAGCTATAGAGCTGTTGTTAGACTAATATAAACACACAGGTAAGATGTAGGATGAGGCTTAAATTGTTCTCAATAAAAGTATGATGATAAATGCATAATATGGTAGGAAGAAGACACTGAAAACAGACAAAAGCTTAGTCAAAAGAATGCCTGAAATGACCCCGTTCACAGCAGTAGGTTAGTAAAATGCTACTCCACAGTTTAGATCACTTGGCATGAAAAAACAAGTGAATAGCTCTTAGGGGCTCATCCAAAACCTCATCCAAAGCAGTAAATGCTTGGATATGGAAGAGGTCATTACGTTATAACTTAACAACTGGATAACACACACAGTATGGATGTAGCTACTGTGTCATCACCCATTGTTTTCTCAAATCCTGTTTTGAAGTCTTGAGTGAGTTGAACATTTCCACTGTTGCCATCTTGGTTTGAGAAAACTGGATTTGACATGGAAAGCCGTGTCTGACTGTGAAACAACTCGCTCGTATCACAGATATTCCTCCTTTTTGAAACATGTATTTCCATATTTTGTTTGGACTTATCTTTAGTTTATAAAATTTAGTGTAAAGCTGACTTTGGACCTGGGACTAAACATACATACATAACAGGCATGCATAAGTGTGTCTGACTGTTTCTGTTTATCAGGTTTATTTTATTTTATTTTATTATAAAATAAAATAAAGTTGCATTCCAATAAAAAAAAGTATGTCTTTACCATAATATGGGTCACATGGCAACTTTGTCATTTTTTAAAGCTCATTTATAACTTTTCAAAAAACCTGAAATATTTTGCCTTTAAAGAAAAAGTTGCACATTAGGAGGTCTCAATTAGTCACACATAATTCATTATTCATGGCACCTGTACTCCAGTTTTCACATCCATCCTCATTTTATCAGTTGTGTGAAAAAAACAGAAATACTACTGTAGTTATGAACAGCTATGATTTATGTTCATTACTTGTTTACTGATTTAGTTTAGCTCTTCTTAAATTTCATTGTTGCAGCTGACACGCTTTAAAATGTGTAACTTTTACTTTGAAGGAGAACTGATTCCGTTTCTGGCTCTTGATTTTCTTGTTTAACTTTTATTACACAACTTGGATAATGAAACAATGTTGTGGCACATCTTTCTTCAAAGCAGCAAAAAGACAGGGAAAGCCTTAAGAACACAAGTCAGTTACATTTGCATGAGCACAAGTGAGAAGGAAATAGCCCTTAAACTGGCATTTTATGTTATATAACATGAACAACTACAGATTAGTTTGCACAGAGCCATGATCTATTCAAAGCTGTAGTTAAACATTATTTTTCTCCCTTCTAAAAAGAAAAATCCTCAGTTGTCAAACATCTTTGTTTAAATTTTTAAGGTCGTGTCCTCATAATCACACCAGAGTGGATTGTCAGTGAGAACTGGACTTTTCTATCCAACCAAAATCAAAAAGGTTTAGAACCAGTTGCCTTGAAATGGCCCTGCTGCCCTGCGTTTGACTCTTAAAATACTTTTCTTCTGCTTTAAAATGTGGATTAAAAACATAGCTGAGAGCGTAAATATTTTTCAGCATGTGTATTTGGTTTTTATAAAATCCCAGCAGCATATTACACTTACAGAAGCTCTGTGCACTAAGTAAAAATCATAAAGTGTAAAATTGACAGATGGGGCTATTTGGGTTTCCTTTAGTGCTCAGGGACACTCACACAGTTT
Organism: Heterochromis multidens; assembly: GCA_015108495.1. Taxonomy (NCBI): domain Eukaryota; kingdom Metazoa; phylum Chordata; class Actinopteri; order Cichliformes; family Cichlidae; genus Heterochromis; species Heterochromis multidens. Next base: position 30,476 of record VUQS01035993.1, read on the forward strand.
GGGTGGGTCTCTTGTCATCAGTGGTACTTTGGTTAATGATGACAGCTGCACTCAGTCATGATTTACTTAGTTTAAAAGAAAGAAAGCGAGGGAGAGTTATCATTCAACTCCAGCCACTATCCTCACTCACCCTCTCCCCTTCCCTCAGATGAAATTAAGAACAACATGTTGACTTCAATCTCTTAAAATTGAAAACATATGCAGTCCATTAGCATGGCCCCCAGATGTTACTGCTGTAATCCCAGGCCTTCTGCTGATCTGATTGGCCCAGAACTTTAATCATGAGATGGTTAATGCAGTGCATTACAGGCACATTTTTAGTGCTCAGTGTGCCAGGAAAAGAATTGATACACAAATACAAGAACATTCAAAATGCAGCAGCATTGTTCATCATCAATAACTGCACAAATTGTGCAAAAAAACAGAAGGCAAGCGCAACAATTCAGGTGATGTTTTTGTTTCATATTCAGCCAAGAGTACAGGAGGGAAATGTGAGACACAGCTTTAAGTTGATCCTCTCTCAGTATCTGATCTCTAAATGAATGTTACAGATTAAAATATTCCTCTCTCTACATTCCTGCTTTGCTCTCTCTTTGAGCCCAATCTGCCAGTAAACCTCTAAGCTGTATTTGAAAAACAGAGGCCACAAAGAAGATATTTAAGAGAAAGTATATCTTTAAATGCACTCTATGCTGCGTTCTCAGCCATTTGGTTGCCCTTTGCTAAGAGATTTGAGGTTGCAAATGGAGACTTTAAATATTTGTCATTGCATTTTTTTTTTGGTTTTGTTCTTATGCAATTTATTTGTGTGTGTGAGAGCCCAAGTATTTAAGCTGCTCAACAAGTTGTTTTAAACCACATCCATTAACAAAAAAAGATTTTGGTATGATCCTGAAAAGCATCAACAGTTCAGTTCACCAGATTTACCAGAGATTTGCAAAAATATCCAGATGAACCTCGTGTGTTTTTACCTTTTTTTTAGTAGGTTGAATTCAATCAAACCTGAATATAATGTGTTAAATCACAAGAATGTTTAAGCTGTTGTGTGTTGAATGTTAAGTGCAAGGATTATGCTCAGTCTTACTGAGCCCTGGAGAAAGTACAATAAAGCTTTGAAATGCACTTGAAACTTAAAGGACATAAACTCATTATAAGGATGCTGATAAAGTATTTAAGTGTAGCAGTGATCTGAGTCAATAACTGTACAACCGTTGTGTTCTAGTTGAACAGACGCTGGTATGAGCCAATAAAAATAAAATAGGTAACTTGGATGTAACAATCAGACAGTCTTGTGCAAAAGGTTGAACGCCCCTTGGAAACAATACACGCTTTGTTGATTTTTTGAAGTAAAAAGTAGTAAATCAAAAACAGCTGTTAGAGGGGGGACCTTTCCCTAAGTCTTACACAGATCAGAACTTGCAAATGAAACAATCATGTTTTTTTTTTAATTATTTATTTTTAGTTCTAAAATGAGAAGCATTCTAAAAGTTTCACATTGGATTTATAGATTATTCTTTTGATTATAGATATTTAGTGGAATCCATTCTTTCCCTGTGCCACTGATCACCACACCCCCCCAAATTGTGACATTGCTAATTAAGTCTTAACAATTTAATGAAGTTAGGCAGCTTTAAATAGAAGGGTGGCCAAAGTTTCACTCATTCAAAGGATTAAGTATGAACTTTAATTTTATGAAAATAAAGTGACAAGGTCTTGGTTCATTTATTATTGTCTGTTTGGTGCAGGAGTTGTATTTACTGCTTTCATTTAAAAAAAAATCAGAATCATAATGTGATAACCCCTCCTTTTCTGGCTTCTCTGTTAGCAGGTTGTCTTTGTGTTTTGTGTTGGAGGTGCCTAGTAGGTGTGGTTGGGTCGCAAGTCATTGGGAACACTTGGGCCCAGTGTTCCCCGGTATAAAAGTACACTCCACTTGCTCCCTTGGAGAGAAGAAGAACTCTGCTCCTGAGCCTTACATGCTGTAGACCTTTGGCTTTTCTTTTCTACCCAAACAACATTTTATTCACCACACTAGCACACATGCAAACATGCCAACACTACTGAATTACTGACATATCTCATAATTTTTCTTTGGCAATTTTTATTTAGTTTTGTTAATTTCAAATAAGAGGTATGTATTCTTTCATTGGACTAATGGTGTCACCTCCCATGGCTTTTGAGCCAGTCATGACAATAAACATGTATAATTTCCCAAGGGATGTCTAAACTTCCGCATGACAACTCTTTTCCTGTACTTTTCCACTGTAATTGATTGATAAATCCACCTTTTTTGTAAACACAAATGTTAAAGTTGTAAAAAAAATATATATATTCTAGAGTTGAAGGATTAGTTACATATGTCTATTTTTGCTCCAGCTGATATAGGTCACAGTTTTCAAGGCTCTTGTGCATAGTCTCTAGTTCATCCTCGGCCAAAGGCCAAACATTTTCCAAAGATAGCTGAGTGTTATTTTCACATTTTCACACATGCTTATGTGTTGCGCATCATGCACACTAGGCACAGTATGGAAATGCAGCCCAGCATCTAATAATATCACACCTTGAATCTAGTTAATATGTTGGTGCAGCATTGTGACTTTCACTGCAACTAATCAAAACCTTATTAATTAAATGACAAAGATTTCATTCCTGATTATTTCTCAGTTGATTAATATATCTGAGAGTAATATACTGCCTCATTAATAAGTGTGTTTGCTGCCTACAGTGCTTTGCCCTCAATTTATAAACACCCATGCATAGTGCACACCTAAAAACAGAGATGAGTCGTCTGTTTGAATTCATGACTTAATCCAATTCTATTAGCGGAGAAAATAGGTAAGGTATTATATTGGTTTATAAGCAGCCAGTGCTGTGAGTAATATGTAATTAATAACTTATTATAGTTTTCAAACAACTCTCCAAACATTGTATAACAGCACTGACACCTGCTCCACTTAAAGGGCTTTACGTCTATGTATGCGGTCATGTGTTTTTAAAGATGATAGCAGAAGAAGATTTAGACATATGGTGTTTTACAGTTAAAACTGTTATTGTATTGTATTGTATTGTATTGTAGCTTTATTTTGAACATGTTAAAATAGTATACCAACAACAAAGAAAAAAGAAACACAAACAAACAAAACAAAACAAAAGGAAAACAAAACAATAATAATCATAATAAATAACTTACATGTTCAAAAAGGAGTAGGAAGAAGCGTAAGCTTATTTAATCCCACCCATTTTCCACTATTTGGTAACTAATAATTAACACTTTTTCTTCCTGTTTATGCCCTATCCATCATAAATTCTTCCTTACAATTTGTTACATGTACTTGGTTTTATAACCCCAGTAACACCTCAAAAGATATACAAATTTACAGATACATATATAAACATATTTATGCACACACATACACGTACCCAGTGTGAGATAGTCGGTGACCGGGTGTTCTCACCGACTATCTCACACTGGGTGTGTATGTACTTGAATGAAGTCTACCTGGCAGATAGATTTGATTGGACATAGTTTAGAAA
>VUQS01035996.1:6299-20149 GCA_015108495.1 Heterochromis multidens
TTGCCATACTGACAACATGTGTCATCTGAATGGAGTGATTCATCGACAGACGCTAGGAGGACACAGTAAACATGTGCTGTCATCACAAGAAGAACGTTGTTTTTACACTGACTCCCTTCTGTGTGGTCTCTCTCTCTCTCTCTCTCTCTCTCACACACACACACACACACACAGCTGTCTATTCACCACTTCAGGGGATAATAATGGGATAATAACCATAAATATCTTGTACTATATCTTTGCCAAACCCTATCATCCCGTTTTTAATCTAACCTTATCCTAACCTTAAACCAAGTCTTTGGCCCAAAAGTTTATGATTTTACACACACATACACACACAAACGACCACACTCTGTCATGTAGTGTCTGTCATGTGATAACACTTATGTTAGACTTCTTGTTAATGACAATATGCGTACTATTATATTCCACTCATTCAAATTTATGGCTCCAACTATGTCACATATTAATTAACGAACGTGGTACAAGTGGTGCAAGTATGCCTATTAGTAATCCTATATATGTATTTATTTATCAATTTATATGTTTATTTATCTATCAAACAAAGTAAATGGAGTGCACGTAAAATCACTGGTAATGAAAAACTTTGCTGTTAAACACCGAGTGTAATATTGCTTCAAAATAATGGGGTTTTATTTTGAAACTGGTACTCGGAAGTAGTTTTAGTCTGCGTGATTTGCTTGACGTTGGTAAATTCTCTTTCATGAGCGCATTGGGGAATACCGAGATGGCAAGATCCAAGCCGATGTGACTGACCCCTGCGAATATTCGGAAGCCATTTATCCCAAACAGGTAGCATACCTTGCTGATCATAATAAGAATAATAACTGCAGGTGCAAAGTGCGCAAACCTGAATGCATGTGTAACGTTAATATCATGCAGGCTGCGTTTACTGGCACTGACCTGGCTCTGTGGGGGTCTTTGTCATCAAAGAAAGACGTATGGCTGTTAATGTATTAATGAAATAATTTACACATGTAGATTCTCCTGCAACATTAAGCTCACGTCTGTATATTGAGGTTATAGGGCTTTACAAGAAACTACAGCTTTATTGTGTAGGATGCCAATGCGCGCGACTGTGCGCTGCAGCGCCTCCACTTAGGCTTTAGTAGGTGATAAACTGTCATTTTGGACATACTCTAATAAAGGTTTTTGTGGAGTAATGACTAACTCTTACGGACTCACGATGAAGTTTGAAATAAATCACTTAACTAAGATTGCCTTAATTATGTATGGGCTGTAGAAATAACAGTATAACATTTGTAAACTTTTATAGGGCGGGTGTTGACAGCTACTGGTGAATCTTTGGTTAAGGATAAATTGTTTATTTTTGCATTTGGCATGGTAATGTTGGAGTATAGCATGTCTGTTTGTGTATGTGAGCACAAGAGAAAAAGTGAGACCACTGGCATCAGTCCCAGGTATGCCCAGGCCACCTAGAATAACTCTGGCATAAGTTTCTGGGACTCGTTCATGTACTCCCTTTATCACTGCTAATATTCTGTTTGGCAGTATAACAAATCAAACAGCTGAAAATCAGGAGTAGACTTTTTTTTTTTTTACCCCCACTTCATAGTCAAAGACAGAGAAGGCTGGCCTGTTGTATTATTCAGCGATTTGATCATTTGTTTGGAGTCTGTGCTATATATATTGGTGTCCGGGCCAGCTGAGCTCTAGTTCCCACATGGGAGTAAAACCACGAGGACAGCAGGAGTATGCTACTGCAAGAGCAGGACACACACACACACACACACACACACACACACAGCTGAGTTGCTGATGTTCTGATTCATGGGAACAACAGTCTGACTAAATTATGTAAACTGGCGATTAATATTTCATAGAATATGAGCATAGGAAACACATCGCAAAATGTCCTGTCACTTCTAACTTCAAATAAAAACACAGCTTCAGTGTAAAATGTCTGCATTTAGCTGCACTTACAGAACTGGCAATGATAATAAATCCAAATTAGATTCACTTATGTTCATTAGGTGTCAGAATCATAAGACAGGTTTTTTATTAAAGGTGTGGGCAAGAATTTCATATCTCATTTGGCTGTAGCTGTAAGTCTGGGACATTTACACACGTAAGACTAAAGTAGCTGTTTACATTATGTGTTTTTATAATGAAACTTTATTCCTATCACTAATAAACCTGGAACGTTATATGTATGAGCACTATATAGTGCGCTAATTCTCTGTTTTCCTCATGTTAAAGGACAGTCGTCTTATCTCTCTTGCTTCCCCACATGTTCAGTCTATCAGTTGTACATGGACAACATCTGCTGGGTCTTGCCCATCTTGACACCATTTTGAGAATGACAGCTGAGTGGGAGGGTGCTCAGATGATGACAGAGGAGGCTTCCAAAAATAGCTATGGTCCATCACAGCTTGCTCTGGAAATAGCCACAAATGGATGTGAGAGCAAACCATTTTTAAACATTTTTTTTTTTTTTGTAATTTTGATATAAATTAAAAATCCTGTATTTGACCTGGGGATAACCAAAGCAACCCTTTTTGTGTGCGTAAGTGTATGTGATGCCTCAGTTTTGTTTTTTCATTGTAAAATTCAAAATAGTAGCAGCATTTAAATGCAGATATCCATGACTGATACCGTCAAAAAATCTCATAATAGCAGATTTTAATTAAAAGAAATTAGACAACAAAGCCTGAATCTGCTCAGTGCTGAAGGACAGCCTCAGCCAGGCAGATTGCTACAAAGGGCTAGAATATAAGCAGAAGGATTTAACCTAAATCTCTGGGGCAACACAGTTCCCATCATGCTCCATGCTTACTCCAAGTGATTTGACAGTACTTTCCTGCTTCTGCTTTAATTACCTCTTTAAGTGTGCTTTTTGGTTACTGTACTGCATCAGTTTGTCTCTTTATGTTTCCCATCCCTCTTCTCTGCATTCCTTCTACAGAATTTGCCTCCTCTGTGTCAGTGGTGTCACCCATACCCTAGACTGAGATTAAAATAGATTAAGCAGGGATTAGGTCATAAGATAAGCAGAGGGAGGGATGTATTCAATGAGTGCCTGCGTAGCCTGCCATGTTACATTCTTCTTGTCAACAAAAACTGGTGTTTCCATTGTGTAAAGCTACTTAAGAGAAGCTGCACAAACTCTGTGAATTTCAGCGATCTTTCCATAAATGCAGTTCAGATTCCTTTGTCTGTGGGTCCCTGTGTCCGTGTGCGCCTGTGCAACTTGAGAAGGTGTGTCAGTGTGGGCTGCTGTGTGCGCCAGGCCCTGCTATGGTGAGGTGTGTCAGCGATGACGGATGTGGAGGCGACCTATGAGGACTTCATCGCCTCTCGACGATCTGGCCGTAGGAATGCCATCCATGACATCCCAGAAGCCTCTGGAGCGCCGGGCACCACTGATCTATCACAGAGTCTGGCACAGCTCAACATCAACAAGTCAGGTGAGCAACATCATGAAGAATGTGAACATATTTTGATGGTGACATTATTAATTCATCATACACCTACTCTTTTCTCTACTTGTGTTCAGTTGAATACTCTGGATTTTCCAACAATGGAGTGGAAGTAGATTCAATTTCAAGACTCGTTATTCTCGAGTGATTTTATGTGGCCTAAAATATGCATGTATTTTGTCCATAGCTTAATTCTGCAAAGTGTTTGGGAATTGTTCATAGAGCTCCTCAGTTCAGTTTACAAATGTGTCTTCTTTTGGTTCAGAGCTGTTACAAGTTGCTACTTCTGGCTCTACCTTGGTGACTTCTTGTCTTGTTGTAATCATGGTGACTTTCTTTCTGATGATTGATCACTGACTTCACAAGTAATTAATTATGCATGAAACTGACTGTCCCTCTGTCCTCTTTCTTCACTGTTTGTTAGGTGATGAGGGAGAAGATGCTGAGAAAAGCCAGAACTCTCCAGCTAAAGAAGAGCAGACTCAAGCTGAGGGAAGCTAAGTGTCATGGGCCACCAGATATTTATGGACCCAAACAGCCACTTCTTTTACTCTATCTGATCCCTGTATGCTAAGCCTCTGACTGGCCAGTTGCATCTAATGACTGTGAACAGCAAAATCCTCTACTGCCACTATCCTGCCATCAGGAAGTCATCGCTATGGCAACCACAGCACAGTCTCTCTCTTTAATTGGGTGTGTTCCAATTTCCTTAAAAAGCCTCCTTCCTTTGCTGTCTTTTGTCCAAGGCTGCTACATCAGATTGGATGTAATTTAAGGTGAACTAAGCATGATGTCAACAACCAAAACCAGCCCACTTTGACTGTGAGTGTTTCTGAGTGGAAAGGAGAGGGAGGAAAAGAGGCCAGTGAAGGTTTTTAGGGCAGCCTTAAGTGTCGCCACAGAATTAAAATTTGTCTTCCCCTCTCTCCGTCTCCTTGAATTAATCACAACTGATGCGGCTGAAACACAGAATCAAGGACTACGACTGGACATCTACTCTTCTTGCCTCAACGCCTGTACACGTGCTCCCCCCATAAGTGCTCACTATTGACCATTTCCTATCTCCGTGGATCCAGATCTATTTGTGTATTGAATTTTGGGAGGGACTGATGGATAGTATCCCGCAACTGCACTCAAAAGCTCAAAGGCACTGTGGTACTATGTTGTGTGTATCCTTATCAAGTGTAATATCTGGGTGGGTAAATAATGCAGACACCCGCTTTTAAACATTGCATTGATGGTCAAATGGGGACCAGTTCTAATCAAGTCAAATCACAGGACAGCAGTTAGGAACAGCAGCATGTGCTCCTCACTCTGTCACAGGCGAAATGAGCATCTGTTTTATTTTGGTGGCTGACTTCACTGTACCTTGCTTTGCTCTTGCACACTGACCCATAACTTTGATTGAGTTCACTATAAATATTCACTAGCCTTTTGTTGTTTCCACTGCCAGGCCTCACAAATGAAGCCAGTGAGTAAGAATATGTTCTCCCCCCAAAATGTGGCTTTTTGAATGCATTTTTCTGCCAACTCATTATGGTATTTTATACAGCAACATTTTTTAAATGATGTGTTCTAAATCTCGTCATGTACATGGGAATGACATTCGTTATTTTTAAACTCAATATACCTTCATGGACTTTACCTTACTATGATTTCCAAATTTAATATTTGTCAGTAAACTCAAATATTATTCAGTGTAACATTGATTTTTTTCTCTCCTTTTTTTATATAAATAATTGCTGATAGATTTGAAAGTAGGATATGGCCCTTACTATACATCTTATACTTTAATCATCATAATCATAATTTGCCTCACACTGTCTATGAATGGTCCATGGAAATGTGTCCAGCTTAGCTTGTATTGGCCTTGGTGGCAGGTGTTTTCTCCTTACTTGCAAGCTGTCTACACACATTAAGTGGTTATCCCACAGTATAACAATGCACTGCCATGTATTAAACCCAAGTGAGTGTGTGAGTGTGTTTAAAATGTGATTTGGTTTATTGTGGACATCAAGGAAAAACATTTATTTGCTACTTAAAATTTGGAGATTGCACTACTGATAGCACTCAAGTGTACAAGTGTGGTTTATTAGTGTGTACTGTCTGTGTAAATTCCTGTAGATAAGATGCGTTTAGAATGAATATTGTTTGGACTGGCAGACCGCCCATCCCAGTTTTGCAATTCCCTTTTGTCAAAGTTTTGATAGTAGAAAACGACCCCTCTTTTAACACTATAACTGTACACTTTCTTGTTTAGTTGCACTAATCAAATATGTGGGTATGCACTCTAAAAATGCTGAACTCATGCTGTGTAACATTAGCATATTTTATCCAAATATTTTGTTGAATCTTGTCAGCTGATCATTTTGTTTCATTTGTTTAGTTACCTTCACAAAAGGAGTTATGTTTTTACTGCCATTTCTCTTTATCTGTCAACAGGATTATGCATCTGCAACTATCTGGATGATTTTCAGGAAACTTGGGAGTAACGTGGCATAAGGGAAGAAGCTGTAAAATATGGGGGGGAGGTGTGTGTATGTGTGTGTGTGTGTGTTTGGGTGGGGGGGGGGTTATAGTACCCTTCTAGTTTTAACCTGTTAGTGGCATTTTTATAGTGCATCATAGGTCTAAGATAACTTGTACTTTAAGTCCAGTGTAGTATGATTTAATGACCAGTACTGTTGCTATGTTGGGGGCCTAAAGCACCCAAGCTCATGTTATATTTCCTACTGTTATTTCCAGTATTTTACGAAGTTCCCTAATGAGTCATCTCACTGTGTTATCAGAGGTATTACTATATAATGTCCTCATATTTGACTTTGTCAATTTAGTTAGTTCTGATGTGCAATTAAATTTCACCAGTGAATTAATGACAAAGTGTCAGGACAAATTAATTTATCCTCAGAAGAGAGGGGTGACTAAGCAAAGTCTTTGTCTCCCCCTGGTGGTCAACCTAAGATATGCTGTTCAGCAACAGAAAGGCCCTATCACTGGGCCCTTCTGTTTTTAAATGATATCAAATAATATAGAATAACGCAGTAGATGATGTAAGTATAAGTCACTGAGGTCTTGTACTGTGACTTCAGGTCAATTTGATGGAACAGATACTATCATGGTTGGCCTACGTGAAGGAATTGGTACTCTCCAATAACAGACCCACACATTGTAAAAAAAGATGATGACTATGTTTGTGTTCGTGATTAAATTCTGATTAGGCCAGTGCTAGGCAATAAACACTGATTATAGACACGCAGTAATGGTGGTAAATAACTTTCATTCACTTCACTCAAAACTACATGGCCTCCTGCACAATGTAACCAAACCGAGTTATATCATATAGTAATCAGAGAGGTAAGGGCTGCTTCCACTGATATCAAAGTTCTTAATGTTCAAGATGAATGGTAGCTGTGGTAATAATGCAATAGAGTTGTCTCTGCAATGACAGAACAACTGTTACGAGTGATTATTGTCAATCGTTGCCTCTGTGATGCAACAAGGCAACTTACGTGTGCAGTATTTTCTTTACAGTGTTACTCGATCACTTTGGTGCAATTCTCAGTGCACTCTTAATGCAGTTCTCAAAACAGTTAAGGCATTTTTCATAAGACAGACTCACCTGTGCAAAAGACACTAAAACAATCAAAACCTTTTTCACATATGTCAAAACATGCAGAGTCAGTAAATTACTTCATCTCTGTGATCAATGAACAAAAAATCTTTCATCACCATTTTAAGACTTAGACACCAAATTGTTTTTTACTTTTATCAAAACCTTACTGACTTTGGAAAGAGTACTGCAAAAATGTAGAGTAAAAAGTGTTCGGACACAAAAATGTGAAGGATCTATTTGAAACTTTACAAAATTGCTGAAATTGAGAAAAGCAAAATGATGCTTGTGAATCCATATGCTTCAGAAAACAAACAAAGAAAATATATACAATCTGAGAACATAGCACCAACTACTATATAGTTCAGTAAAGTCACACTACATACATTTTGCAACCACTTTATTAGGTACACCTGTTCAACTGCTTATTGATGCACAAATGTCAGCAACTCAAAGCATTTAGGCATGTAGACATAGCCAAGACAGCCTGCTGAAGTTCAAACCGAGCATCAGAATGGGGAAGAAAGATGATTGAATGTGGCATGGTTGTTGGTGCTGGACGGGCTGGTTTGAGTATTTCAGAAACTGCTGATCTGCACGGATTTTCCCACACAACCATCTCTAGGGTTTACAGAGAATGGTCTGAAAAAGAGAAACTATCTAGTGAGCAGCAGTTCTCTGGGTGAAAAGACCTTGTTGATGCCAGAGGTCAGAGGAGAATGGCCAGACTGCTTTGTGCTGATGGGAAGTCAACACTAACTCAAATAACCACTTGTTACAACCAAGGTATGTAGAACAGCATCTGTGAACTCACAACAAGTTGAACCTTTAAGCAGATGGGCTACAGCAGCAGAAGAGCACACCAGGTGCCCCTCCTGTCAGCTAAGAACAGGAAACTGAGGCTACATCTCGCATGGATTCACCAAATTTGAACAATAGAAGACTGGAAGATTGGAATGTACTCCAATGGCCTCCACAGTCACCAGATCTCAGTCCAGCAGAGCACCTTTGGCATGTGGTTGAAGGGGAAATTTTGATGAGCAGCTGACAATTCTGCAGCAACTGTGTGATGCTATCATGTCAATATGGAGCAAAACCTAGGAGGAATGTTTCCAGCACCTCTTTGAATCTGTGACATGAAGATTTAAGATAGTTTGCAGGCAAAAGGGGATCCAACCCGGTACTAGCAAAGTGTACCTAATAAAGTAGTTGATGAGTGCATATGTATAGTATATGCTTGTGTGTAATTTGCAGTGCCATGACATGCACCTGTGACTCAAGAGTACGCATTTCTATTTGTTTAAACTAAACCTCTTCTGAGAACATGTTTTCATACTTCTTTTCAATTGAAGGGCAATTTCACTGCTACCACTGACAGTGTGTTACTGGCCTTGCTCTTTCATACATATTTCAAAAAAGTTTGAAGTAATTTGACTGAAAACACTAATGCAATGCTGGACAGTATTCAGGAAACTGAGAGATCTAGAGCTCTGACTCACAAGTACAAACTGTTTTGATGAGTTGAGATTCAGATGAGAAGTGCATCAACACAATAACAAATATCTTTAGCAGTGAAGTATGCGTAGAAACTATAGCAGTGTGCATACAAACAATGAGAAAAGGCTAACGTGGGTGGGGAAATGCGTTACTGATTTGAGAACTGCGTTAAGAGTAGTGAGAATGATGTTTCTGATGTGAGAATTGCACCAAAGCGATAGATAAAAACTGTAACTTGAAACGCAACAATCACATTTCACATGGAAAGGATGTGCACCTAAATTTATGGACTTTACTCCTTTGATAACTTATCTGACATTTCTATATCTTAAGAAACAAGTGACACTATGTTATCAAGGGTGTATTTGCTCGGAGACCTTGACCATGTGGAAAAGCATGCTGTAACCACAACTCTTCTCCATGATACCTCATAATTATGAAGCATTGGTTGGATTTATTCTTATAATATTATTGAACTAAAAAGTGAAAATACATCTGAGAGCGTGACAATACATGTTTGGTTTAAATGACAAGACTAACTATATACTATATACCAGTGATAGTACAGGGTACAAATAATCAACTTAAAGCGGCAAAATCAATAGTTGAGGCGTTCCATAAAACCATATGTAAAAGTGTTCAGATACATGCCTGTGCCACATGTACTATTTTGGCACAGTTTTTTCTTTCTTTTAAACGTTTATTTATTTTCCATGTGGGATGAAAAATCCATGCATGTCCTTGTACAGCTCAGCATTCACATAGGCTCGTGCTACTTCCTTCAATGTTTTCCCATCAAGGATCAGGATGAAGCTCGACTGGCCTGGTTTGGAGTTGATGACTGATGTTAGGACCACACCTACAAATGGAGAAAGAGGTTATTGTATCACACTTTTGAAAACACAGTGCAGGTACAGATAAGTGAGGGATCTGGTCTAATCATTGTAGACCTTCTTATCAGCTTGAACTCCAGCTTATAAATAGAAGCATATACAGAATAAATGTCACATCTTTGTAAACCACATACAGTAGTATTCATACCATCATCTTCTGACTCTCCATTTGGTCTGGGGATGAACAGTGGCTCTGATGGCCTGCAGTTGTCTTCACTCCAGTACACCATTTTCTTGCTTTCTGTGTCAAACTTTGCAATCTACAATGAATGAACAGATAAGGGTAAAACATTTGAAACACACTCAGCAAAGAACTTCATGCAGACCAGAAGTTATTTACAGACACAGAAATACAAATACAGAACATAGCACGAACAGCTTATCAGTCTGTGTAGTACTTTGTTCTGTGTGCAAATAATACATGTGGAAAACAGCAATAAAATTCTCATATCACATGACTGCTGGACAAGATGATGAGCAGCTGATGTTTTCATGAATGTACTTTGTACTTTGTGAGTGTATTATGAGTGTTTTTTGAGGTCACGGGTACAAAAAAATATTTTGTATATCCCATTCAGGCCTATTTACTGTTAGCCAGGGGGCTACCTACATCCATACCACAAATGGGCACCAAATTAAAGAAAGAAAATCTGAATGCTTAACCCCCTGCAGTGATAGAGTCTTATGGTTCTGTTATGCTGAGGTTGGCATTTTTGCAGGCATGGCTTTGGTCCAAGTCTCCTGTCAGGAGGAAAGTTTAATGCAAATCAAAACAAAGTTGCTCTAAGGGATCACCTTTATTCTGTAATGAAATATTTCCACTTTGATTGGTGTGGTCTCTTTTTTCAGGATGGCAATGCCCTCATTTATAGGGCACTGTATCGTAAGCTTTGGCTTTATTACTCACTAAATCTCAACCCAATTAATATGGCCACACATGATAATGGACCACTGAGAATGGTGTTGATTTCCAGAAACTTGAAGAATCATTGCAGAGGTATATTCAATCTGTTCTGGTAGGACATGGTGGTTATACACGTAACTAAGACATGTCATATTGTTTTTGTCTTTTGTCACCTCTTTTTTAAATGGCAAGGGAGTTTTCATATGTCACCTCTTGTTTACATCCCTCTTTTTTAACCTATGTTTATGTGACATAATCCACTTTATTAACCACGAGTTTATGAAACCCATTTTCAAACATCATTGGCAATTCAAGTAGAAGCCAAAGCACTCTTCCTGTTTTTGGAAGTCAATGTCTATTGAGGATTAATAATAAAAAAAAAACATAATTGTCTAATACAAAATATTTCCTTTTATGTCTTCCTCTTTGCAGACATTATGCCTCTTGGCGGTGCCTGAGCTTTGTGATACAACACTTTGAAGTCTTCTTTCCATTGTTCCTGGTACCTTGATTTACATGTGTACCCAAAAGTGCCATGAAGGGGATTGTTCTTTTACGGTGTAATATGTAATTCACACTTTAACAAAAGTTTTACTACTGCATTTTGCACCAAATAGTTATTCTCAGTGCTGTAGTTTTTCATCCCACTTCTGTAAAACAATGCTTTCAGGAACAGCCTGCTTCCCCAAATTTTAAACCTCTGTTCTTCACAAGTCTGGAAAGTAAAGGTCTCTCTTGGCAAATTATATTAATAAGAATGTAAGAAATCGCAAATGACCGATGCTCCCACCACTTCTGCAGACTCCCCCACGTAGTTCCCATAGACAAACTGGTGCCTCTTGCCATTGATGTCATAATTGATTCTGGGTAATTCCAAGCCTGATGGAAATAAAATCACAGTTTTTGCTTCTATCTGGATAAACTTTAAATGACAAACAGCAGTAAAAAAAAAGAAAAACAAAAAGAAAAACAAAACTTAATTTGCTTTAAGTGTCTGTTTGAGTGGTGTTGGTTTTACCTTCACAGAGCACCTCTGCTTGGCACATGAATTTGCCTTCTTTCTCCTTCACAGCGCTGGCTGTTGTGTGCTTGAGTTTTACCACATCCTCTCCTACTGCAATGCCCTGCATCCAGTCAAAATGTGAAACTTGAGTTTAGGAGTCTTTAAATTGCAGAATCAAGTTAATTACATTAAGAAAAAAAAACTCACCTTGTCAGAGTGGATGGGAAGCGCAAACCTCTTGTAAATTGGCTTGGAATATCTTTTGTCATCAAACTGAGATTTTTCCTTCAAGTTGCTCAAGTAGAACATATCATAAAGGCTGTTGTCACTGTAGGCAATGACATCAAAGATCACGTGACCATCATCCTCAAAAGCGTTTACATGGTGGTAGACGACCATTGCTCCGGTGTAGTACTTTGTCTCAACTTCTTTGCCGGTCTTTCTGTCTATCAAGTGGATCAGAGTCTGATGGAGAAATAAAGATTTGAGTAGAAATACAGCCATCTTAAAGATTTAGATCTAGACTCAATCCCATTTTAACAATTTTTTTCTAAAGTGTAGAACACCGGTACACCTTTGTCCCTGGTCTACTAATCTACAATCTTTAGCCTGCTAAGGTAACTCCTTACATTTTCTTCCGGGCAGAACTTCAGGCAGCTTGCCCAGCTGACTCCCCTCATATAGGCAGTAGCCATCCTGAGGATGTCCAGCTTGAAAGGCATCTCAATGAAGATAATGTAGTTATCTGTCATGCCAAAGCTGTGGTAGTAGCTCGGCATGAGAAGGGAGCGGCAGGGAACTGAGCAGATCACCTCTACATTCTTCAGTGCAGGGACTTTCTTACCTTTGTCTGAAAGGTGACAGTAAGCAAACAAAACAAACAAACTAAAGAAAAAATACGAAAGCTAAATTTATGTGTTACTGTGCTACTATTGAGTTTCAAAGTATAATGTATAACACATATGAATCATTTTGAGACCTTTGTCTGAGACAGCAGGAACTTTGAACAGTGTGTATTTAGTTTTGCCCTTTGCCGCTATTGACGTTCCAATGTTGTAGGCATTGCCCTCCCTGTCATAGTGCGGATGGCATGAAGCTAAGTTTATAGGCAGGTACTTCAAGTAGTCCACCTGTGTAAGATATTTTAGAAATATATCAGGTCTAAAGCAAAGTCTTTCTTGGTTTTGATTCAACAAGGCTCAAGGTTAACCGATAGTGTTACCTTGTCCTGAGCTTCCAGGGTCACTGGATCAATCTTGTTGATGTAGTTGGTTTCAGAAGCAGCATAATAGTCATTTCCATATTTGATGAAATTGCTTGCGCCATTGTCAGTGAAGTCGGGCACTGTGTGGTTGAGAAAGGTGATCGCCCTGAAAAGTAAAACGTTTTGGGGTTTGGAGAGTGATATTAACAACAGAAGGAGAGTGCCTCCATAGCTTAGTGGTTAATGCATTTGCCTAACATGTGAAAGATCCCCATTTCAACGGCAGGAGGAGGCACAAATCCCTGTGAGAGCTATGCCAGGAAGGGCATCCGGTGTTAAAAATCTGTGCCAACTCAAATATGCAGATCCATCTGCTGTAGCGACCCCTTGTGAATAAGAGAACAGATTAGAAAGAAACCTAATTTCCTGTAAATGTTTGTTATATGACTCTCAGAGACAAATCCACCGCAGGAAGGGAAACAGCCCCAAGGTTGCTCCTACACAAAAACAATTACCACTGCGTTGCAGAGTCTAAGAAAGTTGTAGTCCCGTGCAACTCAGTAACTACCCTGATTTTACAAAACTAACACTGCATGATATTAGGGTGCATGTATTTCTTATATAGCACTAGAATATTTAATGGCTGCACTATCACAAAATAAAAAATATGCTATAACCTGTAATAAATGTCTCTGAAAAATACAAGAAACCATTAATGTGGATACCTTTAAGTAATACAAAAAAACTACAGCAAACTACTGTTTTTTCATGGCACAATACATTTTTTTCTTTGACCAAGTCAAAGAGTCACAGGGATATAAATGAAACATTTAAACCATTCACTTTGAAAAAGTTATAATGGTTATTTTATGTTTACACTTTGCTTTCTGCAGCACAAAGCTAACCACTTGAAGACAAGAACTGAGGACGTGCAACTATAATTTTACAATGATCTATAGTCTGTGGAGATTACATGTTATTGTAGGTTCTTTATCTTACAATATAAAGCGCCTTGAGGTGACTGTTGTTGTGATTTGGCGCTATATAAATAAAATTGAATTCAATTCAATTGGCAACTACAACACACAGTACCATAAGCTTTTCTTTACAGTAAAAAAATAAATAAATAAATAAATAAATAAATAAATATATATATATATATATATATATATATATATATATATATATATATATATACAGTGGGACAAAAAAATATTTAGTCAGCCAACAATTGTGCAATTTCTCCCACATAAAAAGATGAGAGAGGTCTGTATTTTT
>VUQS01035999.1:0-12658 GCA_015108495.1 Heterochromis multidens
CAACTTCAACCATAAGAGCTTGAAAAGAAGGTGAGTGAACTTCTTTAAGTTATTTGAAGACGTTTCAACTCTCATCAAAGAGGCTTCTTCAGTTCTAAAACCAAAAGGTGGAGAGTCCCAGGTATTTAAACCCTACTGGGGGTTGCCACCTCAAGAGGTGGTCACCCACTATTAGTCATGTGCATCATCATATGAGGCAAGGTGTGAAAAAAGGCATGGGTTATTACCACTAGAGGTTTCGGGTGAAACCACTGTGAGACCTGGCCCCAACCTATCATGTGACCTATTGAGGTTGCGTGATGTATGGTCTGAGTGGGGGTTGAAAAAAAATGTAAAATATACAAAACAAAATATACTTGAGCAGCCATCAATATTACACCTGGAAGGCCGATCCAAATATAGTAACAAAATGGCACCACATAAGTCTGCATCATGTTAAATCTGCTCTATATTTTTCTTGAATACCTGTAGCAATGCAGTATATGGTGAAAACTTCCAATGACAGAAAATTGCCTGAATGATTGCCTGTTATTGTAGAATATGTCAATAATTTTATGCCTATAAAGAGGAGAAAAAGTTTTGTTCTTCTGTGTTTTGAGCAATTGGATTGTGTCACGTTATGCCATTATACTTCCCTGCACAAGATCAAAAAATAATAAAGGAAAAAATTAATTAAAAATAAATAAAAGCAAAAGCAGGGTGACACAGTGATGCAGTGGTTAGCACTGTTACCTCACAGGAAGGAACTGCTGGGATCAAATCCACCAGCCGACTGGGGCCTTTCTATGCGGAGTTTATATGTTCTCTCTGTGCCTGCATGTGTTCTCTCCAGGCACAGGTAAAGACATGCATGTTAGGTTAATTGGTGATTCTAAATTGGCCGTAGATGTGACTGTGAGTGTGAATGGTCACCTGTCTTTCTCCGTCCTGTCCTGTGATGGCCTTATACCCTGCCTCTCACCCAGTGACAGCTACAATAGGCTCTAGCTCCCTTGAACTGGATAAGAAAACTGTTGGAAGGTTGGATGGATGCGTTTCACCTGCTTTATTGTTGAGCATAGCATAAACAGCAAAAAGATGGTGTTAACCAGCCTTGACGTTCCCTGCTTTTATCCATTGGATAAAGTCGTCCTGCAGTGTTTACTTTTGAATACTAGAGCCAATCAAAATGTGTGTGTGTGCGTGTGTATATGAAGCCTCACATAAAGTATGTAACACCTAATATCGCCTGGTCACTCTAGTCAGCACATGTCAATCAAAGCATCCATCTGGCAAACTTTCAGCCTTATTAGAACCTAAATGGATGCGTTATTACAAAAAACATTATTACAAATGACCCATCATACAGATATTATGAAGGGATAACATCTATAGAGGTCTTTTACCAGGCCATGAACATACTTTTTATTTGATTTTTTTTTACTTGATTTTCCACCCAACCTCAAGTGGCCATTAGAGGAACTGTAAATGGTGCTTAGTTTGTGTTTTGTAAGTCATGTGCACACATGATGAGTACAAGTCATAGTGATTTTAGGGAGGCCTTTTTGCTGTGACCTCTTACTGACCTTGTATACTGAGCATGTGCAAGTCAGTCAAACAGAGCCTCAAGAGGCCATTTAGGCTACAGCTATGTTTGCCATCTGTCACATTCCCTCTTACCTTTCCTCACACCTTGCTCCTCTGCATTTTCCAGCTATAACCATCTCTATATACAATCTGTTGTTATCATTTTATACACCATTTTCCTCTCTTAACAAACATGTTTCTCCCTTTCAATCACCATCCTTATTGTTGCACTTTTTTATATACATATGAAATTAATATGTTCTCTCTTTTGTCTATTTTTCCTTTCTTTACTATAACTTTCTTTTAAATGAATAAGAAAAATATTAGTGGTTGATCTTTTCTTTTATTCACTCTCTCAGATTTGTCCATGGATAGTCTAGCATGTGTTGCCAAAGAGTCATTTTAGAGCAGTGTTGTTACCTAAACATGTGGACTCAATAATATTTGACTGGGTTATTCTGCTGCTGCCAGCATAAATCAAACCAGTGAATAAAAATTGGTCATGGTGATAAGCATTTTTAATTTCTCTGAGCACAGTTACTGCTGTTTCATATCTTCTTCTTAAACATCTATAAAAGTTATATTTCCATGCAGATGATAAATAATACATAAAACTGCACACATCACATCATCTGTGTCTGTAAAACACTCATTGCTCACATCTTAATTCATTCTTAGGTATTTGCAAAGAATCAAAGATTGCATGTTATTTCACCATGACTAGTTTAAATCTTAAAAATTTAAAATAGGTTATTAGATTTCAAATTTCATTAGTTTAAATTTTATAGATTCTGTTGTGTACCCAATTTTTCATCAGCATATGGTTATTACAGCTTAATCTAAACATAGTTAACACTAAAGAGTTTAAGCTTTGATTTATAAGAAATGATCCACATGTTGCAAAATAAACATTTCATTATCTGTTCATATTTAGGGAATGCACCTGTCTCAGACATTCACCACAATTTATACAACTGTAGCATTTTCATTTCAGATTTGCTTGCCTGTTTTTGACTGCTAGCAAAGTGCATCACGTACAAATAACAAAATGAATGTAGTTGCCTTTAGGTATCCTGAAGATCTTCAGCAGATGCACTTCGTGTAGCTGTAAAATAAAGAACGTAAGTAAATAACGTAAGTTTATTTTATTTTGAAGCACTATTGTACAAAATGTGCAAAACAGGACAACTCAATTCTGTCTGTTGACCAATAGACAAAGTCTTATACTTGAAAACTTACTTGTGTGTGTGTGCATGTGTGTGTGTGTTCTGCAAAGGTCCACTAGACCAAAGTAGTTGTTTAGGTGGGATATCACAGTTTAGTGGAAGCCATTTTGCTCCTAGCCAAAATGACTAAACAAAAACACACATAATGCACTTGTAGAATATAACCCTTTAACTATTCACATTGTATTAAATGTACAGCAAGAAAAAATGTGTTGAAAGGTTTCAATTACATTAAAACAAGCAGACATAGAAAGACTCATAACACAATTCAACAGAACTAAGTAAGTAAATTTGATCTATATAGCACATTTAAAACCAAAGTGCTTTACAGAAAAAAATGAATACATTGATAAATAATTAAATAAATAAATAAAAATAAAAAATCATACTACACACATTCACACTACTTGCATTAAAAAAAACAAACAAAAAAAACAGCAACAGCCTATCCTCCAACCACGGCTCCAGAGAGCAGCAGCTTCTAAAAGCTTGACTTTAGCTTAGATTTAAAGATAGTCACAGCTGATTTTTGTCTGAGGTCACTTGGAAAATCATTCCAGAGAATTGGTGCAATGAGACATTTTTTTAAATAAGCTTCAACCGCGGGATGGTCAAGAGTGATTGGGAAGCAGACCTTAATGATCTTGAAGGAGTGTATGGATACAGCATATCTACCACATATGCAGATGCAGGGCCATTTAAGGCTCTAAATGCAAACAGTGCCACTCTATACTAGAATCTGTATTGCACAGTGAGCAAGTGCAACTGCCAACACTGGAGTAATGTGATCTCTCTCTTTGTTTTTTGTCCCAGTCAGTAATCTGACCACAGCATTTTGGACTAATTGTAAATGAGCAAGAGATAATTGACTAACCCCAGTATACAATGCATTACAGTAGTCCAGTCCAGATGTAGTAAAAGCATGCATAGCCCTTTCCAAATGTGATGGTTTTAGAAAAGTTTTTAGTCTGGAGGTTGTTCTGAGCTGGAAGAAACTGCTCTTGACCCACAGCAAATTTTAAATTTGCGTCAAAGATTATCCCAAAGTTTTAAAAAGACATCTGCTCAAATATGCAATCATGTAATTCTGATATTGACCCGAGAGGAAATCTAACATTCTGTCTGCTCTGGGGCATATTTCAGAATGAGTGACAGAGTGTGTTATATATTAGTGATTAGTGAAGACATAGAACCCTTATGTTTCTCTGTGCAATCCCCATTCAACCTTTTTCATACAGTATCTCTTGTAAGGCTAAAAAGTAGAGCTTACTCTCTTGCATTTTCACTGAGGTTCTACTGCAGCAATGTTGCCTGCCTGTGACAAGCATGGACACTTCACTAGATTTGGTCCAAGAGGGTGGTTTGAAGATGTGGAACATGTGAGAGGCAGCCTCAAAGACAGCCACAAGCACAGAGGAGGGGCAGTAATTGAAATGGGGGTGTCATTCATCAGATCACACAGAGGCAGCCACAGTGTGGTCCAAACTGAGTGCTGCAGAGGATGTGTGTGTTTGAGAGAGAGTGTGTGTGTGTGTGAGTGGTTGTGTCAGCCAGCTCAACAAAGAGATTGTGGCAGATCATTCTTCTTCGGCAGAGGGGCAGATGAAAGAAAGAGAAGAGAGAGAAAAGTGCACTCGTTTATTTTGTCATTTTCTATTCTCCCCCTTGGTCCTCAGAAAATCACTACCAATTTGATTTAGGGAGACAAACAATTGCTGTGGTCAGCTCCACATGGCCCTGTCTTCTTGAGCATGTGTGTGTCCATTGTTTTTCGAAAGCTGTTCTGTGCCATATACTGTGCATCCAGTGGGAATCTTTAATATTACCTCCACAAACATGCACATACTCTCATTCACATGCACTTGTGAAACAAAACAAAAAGGTGAAATAGGTCTAATTATTATGAGGAAAAGGGGATCAGAATACTATGGTTTAGCTCACTATACCTTCCCATCACTCGCCCATTCATACAAAGGATTTTAGGATAAGGGGAGTCTTTGACGAGTGAATACCATCACTTTTTTTTGTTTTGTTTTAATGGGATATTACTGATTACTTCAACATGTGTGAAGTCCATGCTTTGAAAGATGCTAAATTCTGCAGTACTCAGAGGCTGTAAAAAATAGCAGACATAACTACAGTACTGTGCAAAACTCTCGAGCCACCCCTCATTTCTTTATATTTTGTTAGGAAAATGAGAAATACATGCAGCGTTTTATTGAAATATGTGCAAACATACATGGAAAACAGTACAATTCTAAAAGTCAATATTTGGTATGACCACCTTTATTCTTCAACACAGCCTGAACTCTCTTAGGCAGCTTTCTTGTCATTTCTTTAAGTAGTCTTCAGGAATAGTTCTCCAGGCTTCTTGAAAGACACTTATTTGGGTGGTATCGGCTGTGTTTTGCTCTGCAAGATAATGTTGCAATATGCCTTCCCTTTATGATATCAGTTGCCACTGATTTTCAGTCCAGTGCTTGTGTAATTATCTATAATAATCTCTACATAACTACAGTGTGGATATTTAACAGCTACCAAAATAAAGTAGGTACCTCTAACAAGAATCAAAATTATATGGAAGGAATGCTGGTTTTTTGTTTTACTTTTTTAAAAGTAAAAATAAAATATCTGATTAAGTTCACATTTTAACTGTGAGATACAATCATTTATTGTATTACTTTTGTATTACTTACTTATGTTTTATTAACAGTATATAGTATATTACTACTACTATATTTTACTCCGTGATGTCAGTGGTTCCCATAGCTTCAAAGACAGAAGGAAAAAAAGGCAAATTAAATCTGGTATACACTGTAGTGTAACTGCATATGTTGATTAAGCCCCTGCTGCCCTCCTTTAGTTGCACCTGGTGTCTGTGCAGTAAGGTTAAGTTATTTCATAGCACATTTTTAAGGGTTATTTTAACCTTTTATGGTGAATATCATTAAATTAAAACCCACAAAAATTATTTGGCACCGCATTTTGTATCAGTTTTTTTTTCTTAGATGATTGATCCGTCTCACACTTTTTCTGCAGAAAAACCCTTGAGAACCTATGTGAGGACATTTTAAAAAGGCTAAAATGTCCTAACATCTGCACCTAAAGCTGCACACACTTTTTAATAACTAACAACTCATGACAGCCCTGGGAAATATTCACACATACCATAAAAATGTAATTGAAATGATTATACAAAAAGCTCTTTTCCAAAGTGTCAGAGTATTGCTAACTACAAGGCCATTGCTCCCTAATGACTCAGGCTTACAATAACTTGGCTGAACTTGTTTTTAAGGTACTGTCACAGTGCCGTTACATAGTTTGTGTTATTCCTGTAGTACTTAAAAAAATCCTGACTCAATGCATTTAGTTTAAAGTGTTAAACAGCTTGTATTTAAAATTATTTTTAAAATGTTCAATGGATGGAAAAATTGGTACAGGGTCATTGAGGTGGGTGGGTGGTTGGGATGACCACTGAATGCTGGCACTTTGGCAGTTTGGATCTGATTATAAGATCAACACAGACAATTAGAAACAAGTCTGATTATAAAGTGAATATCAGCATGTACTTAATGTGTGGCTTGGGTACTGTAACTGATTAACCAAATCCTTTTGTGTGTGCACACATGAGCTAATGTTTCATATTTGTAATGACTTGTGAAAATGTGTGTGTGTGTGTGTGTGTGTGTGTGTGTGTGTGTGTTATGTAATATGTCTTCGTACTGTCTTGGGCTTTAAATTTAGTAATAAAGTTAATTGGATCTGTGGTCTCCACTGCACGTAACATTTTGACTCGTTCCTTTATGTGGTGTTGGCTGGTTTGTCCAGTTTAAAATAATGCTGAGACTTTTATTCATCTCAGGGGGAATCTTGATTGAGAAGGAAAGAAAAAGCTTAGTTTGTGATTTGTCTTTATTAGGAAAGCAGATGTTTATGCGCAAATCCAGGAACCCTCCTGCTATCCGTTTGAAGTCTTCATTATATCTTTCCAGCTAAGAGGTTGGATTTATGAGACACCAACAGCTAACTGTTTTGAACTTGCCTGTGTTTAATAAGGCCTTTCTCCTTTTCACAAAGAACAGATGTACTGAAAACTAAATTCTAGAGTCACAAAAAAACTGCAAAAAACTGCAATGCTTCTTAAACCTCTTAAACGTTCAACATACTAATACATAATAAACTAACCGGGGTTGACAATATGATTGTCTGTAACAAACATGCTTGACATGGAGAAATGCGATTTTTAGGGTGGGTGGTCCAAAGGTTTATTCACTTAAAAACATTTATCACTCAGTGAGGCCATGTGCTTTGTGTTAATTGCAAATGCCACCATTCGCTGGAGGTTGATGGCTGTCACTGGGTGAAATCAGTTGCAAAGAGAGTGCTACACCAAAAACCACCTTGTGATTGCTTTGGTCACTAGCAGATTGCTATGGTTGTTTATAGTTTGTATTGAAGACGCTGACTTGTCTGCAAACCCCCTCTAACTACTCACTAAGTAGTAATGAATCCTACAAAAGTGCAACACAAACCAGAGATGGTTTTTACCTTTAAAGTAAAAGTTGTGCCTTACAGCTGCCAACAACAGCAACAACAGTTCACAGGGTGCAATTTTTACTTTGAAGACAAACATTCTCTGTTTCGACATTGCATCGCTCTCTACACAGTTTCCTCTGACCTCCGACATCAACAAGGCATTTTCATCCAGAGAACTGCTACTCACCGGATATTTTCTTTCTTTCTTTTTTTTTGGACCATCCTGTGTAAACCCTAGAGATAGTTGTGTGGGAAAATACCAGCAGTTTCTGAAATACTTAGACCAGCCCATCTGGCACCAACAATCATGCCACAGTCATTTAAATTACTTTTCTTTTCCATTGTGAATCTTGGTTTGAACAGTGCATTTAGGCATGTTGACCAGATCAACATGTCTCTCTCTTCCAGGTCCCGGTGACCTACTGAAATAGGGGAGGCGTGATTAAATAATGATCGCCAGCCGTGACAACCAGCCTCCCCTAGCACTGTCCCCTGAACACACTGCTCCATTCTCCCCTGCAGCTTAGCCACAAACGACACCCCGCCACAACACATTACACCACCACCGCTGCTATAGCTTCTATAGTCAGTAATAAAAGTGTATTTAGGTTTGTTATATTGTGCATTTGTCACGACCAGGGTAGGCCAGGTTTTTTTTGCCTTTTGTTTTCTTTTCTAATGAGTCTTTGAATTTCAGGTGGAGTGGTGGTTCCACCTCAAGTATTGCTCTATGGTCAATCCTTCTCAAACCTGTTCCAAGTTATCGCAGTCAACCCCTGAAGGCCCCAGTATGACCACCACGTTGGTTGCCTTGTGCGCCGCTGGTAATGTCATAATACAGTTGCAGCCATTTATGCTCACCATTAAGCCAATAGGTGTTGCCACTCAGACAAAACCTCTACATCAACGCTATTATAGGAGCAGAAGAAGTCAAAACTGAAAGCAAAGAAATTGCTTCTCATCTTTTTAAACTATTGCAACATCTCCCTCTGTTAAATCTGTCAATCTCTGAGCTTCTGTACTGATATATCATTAAAACTGTGGTAAAAACTGACATGATCCTTCAACCCAGCTGTGGTGGCAGTGGCACAACATGCCACGTTACAAAAATCAAGAGGTGAACGACCTGCAGAAACAGTAGAAACAGTGCCATTGCGATTTAGCAGATCTCCGCCAGATTGTCTTCACCTCAGCGGTGGTAATCAAGCTGTCTTTGTTAGAAATCTGCATTCCTCTAATATTGTTGCTCCATCTGCCTTAGTAATTTCATCCTTTGTTTGGTTTCCATTCTCCTGTCTGCTGCTCTGAGGAGTTCTGCGTTGCCTCCAGCTCCAGCTCCGTCAATAGCTGAAACCTGTAAGAGAAGGACTTACCTGGGATACTCACCTGCCTGCCCACTCTCCAATGAGAACAGTCTTTAGTAAGACTGTTTTCATTACCTCACATCATAATAATTCCTACTCAGCTCACTTCAGCCACGACTAACTCTCTTCTCTCCTCCCCTCCACAAAGCTTCTGGCTGTTAGTCTCTGAATTAACCATAACTCAAGCACAGCTCCAGTTCTCAGTAAACAACTTGTTGGTTTTCAATAAACCTTTAAAAATTGCTTTCAGTGTTCAGAGTCTAAATTCAGAGTCTGAATTCAGCCAACATAACATCCTTCTTAAGCCAAATACAAGATCTCTAAAGTTAACATGGATCCAGAGGTCCAGAAGATTGACAGGGATTTTTGGTGTGACATGCCTGGGTGATAGTAAGTATTATGTGTGTGAATGTAGAAATGCTAGGATGTTATTGTTACTGGCTTTAGCTGTTTCCACAGTTGCCTTTATAAACTCTAATGGCAGTACATAAACAAGTACCATACATGCTCTCATAGAAAAGTAATCATAATACATAAAAATAGTATTATGACTAAAATCTCAGCAGAGAAAACAAATCAATCAATAACTTAACTCCATGTCTAGAAAAAAAATGGTATAAAGCAGCGTCTTGTGAAATTTGTGAACATGATGTGATTTGTTCTGGTTGCATTAGAATCAAGGGTTTAATGTCAGTAAGAGCCTTAAAGTCATGCAGGTTAGAATTAAGAATTATGTATTGTATTTTTTTTTTTAAGTTAAAGAGTTTAGCTTTGTGAAAATCTGAAATCAAGCACTTTTTGTTGCCTTTTTCTTTGTAAACTAAAACTTGAAAATCGTAGTTTTTATTTGTATCATTTTGGATTTCTATCATTTAAGTACTTTCCTTGATTATGAGGACATTCCACCTAATTAGATATAAAATGGGATACATCGGTACAAATCCTTTATTTTCAAGATTGTAAGCTTATATAATTCTCATACTTACATAAGCCTGGAACAGATAGCCTTCGGCTCAGATTTCAACTTTATTTATTAAACTTATACTCAACTCAAAGTTAAAAGCTGTTAGCTATTGTTATATGGACCACAACTTTTTTCTCATGTAGTCCATTAATAACTTCTGAATATCATCCTTCTGGCAGGGTGATATTAGCCCGAGGAAGCATATCCTGGGTAACAGAACCAAGCTTGTACCCCAGCATCCTCTGTTTTCACAAGCAACCATGTGTCCCGCTTTACGTGTCCTTGAGCAGCATATTGAAGCAACACTACTTGCTCCAGTTTTCTGTTGGTGAAAGCCTCAGGTAAATTACAAAACTTACAAGCCAAATGAATACGTGCATTTGAAGCTTTTTATTTTTTTTTGCACTTAAACTGTTTGGCAGACAAAATCTCTCACACAGGCATAATGGATAAAGTGGCATTCTGTGCAACATGAAAATAATAAAGATTAGTTTTTTTCATCTCTCTCTCTCTCTGATGAAAAGAGCCCATGGGCACAAGCAACAAAACATGCAAAAACAGCCCAATGTAGGCTAGCATCTGTGTAAGTATATGTGTGTTTGAGTACTTTTAATGCAGATTTTGTGGGAGATTAACTGCATCTGTGTCTAATGCTAAATAAAAATGTCCTTTTTTCTTTTAAGTCAGCTGTCTCTAGTGTTGAAGCACGATTTTGCTCTGTTCTTCCTTTATATTCCAAACGTGACTTATCAGTGTTGTGCATCTCCATGAAAGACTTCATAAATCAAGGGGCTGTAGTATACCTGCAGGTAATTAATTGCTGTGGTTTTTCAGCCAAGCTTGAGCTGAATGGACAGGGATGAGAGAATAATAACTAACACTAGTTTTTGTGTTGTCTTTCCATTCCATTGCCTTTTTCTGTCTCTTTTATCTGGTATCTCTTTAATTAGTGTGTTGCTGAAAGCAGTTTAAAGAAAAACAAAAAACAAATATTGGTTATTGTTATACCATGCTTATGAATCTTAAAGGATTCCAGTTAAATTTCACACATCAAAAAATGAGCTGAAAACCAAATGGTGGAGAGTCCCAGGTATTTAAACCCTAGTGGGGGTTGTCTCTTGAGAGGTGGTCGTTTACCCACTATTGATCATGTGAGTCATCACATGAGCCAAGGGCCACACCTTGGGACTCTCACCCATTTGGTTTTAGAACTGAAGAAGCCTTTTGGATGAAAGGTGAAACGTCTTCAAACAACTTAAAGAAGTCCAGTTGCCTTCTTTCAAGCTCTTAGACTACCATGTCCTGGATGACTGAGAACCTACACAGACACTTTGATGACAGACTTTTTCTGCTTTCCTGCAGTGTGTCATCTGCAGGGTGACACCCTCTTTTACTCACATCTATAAATCTCTGTACAGGAAAGGGGGCAACCCTGTTTCTTTACTAAGATCATCAGCAGACTTTCTGAGTTTGAGAGTCACTAAATATATGAAAATGACCTGGCTCTGTAATGTGTTTTACAGCATCATGGACCACAAGTTCTAACTGTAAATGAAGCAGTAAATGACGATCAGAGTAGGGTTGATCTTTCCACACAGGAGTGAGGCTGACCTTCTCTATTGGCACATTACAGCTGCTGCTCCATAAGGTACAAAGCCAACAAACTGTGTGTGCAACAATTCTTTAGAGATGGCCTTCATAGCAAGAGTTCGTAACTGCAGGATG
The DNA here is from genome assembly GCA_015108495.1 of Heterochromis multidens. NCBI lineage: Eukaryota > Metazoa > Chordata > Actinopteri > Cichliformes > Cichlidae > Heterochromis > Heterochromis multidens. The sequence goes on from VUQS01035999.1 coordinate 11,382, forward strand.
TCACAGACAGCAGCTCTGATGCATAACTGCAATTTTACAAATTAAAATAAGAAGCTGCAGAACTCACCTTTGTGGGGAATTCTGATGTAGATAATCAGACAAGTGGTTGACACTCAGTAGGAACATTTCTAGGATTTTTTTGTGAGTCTGTAAAAATCTGACACTTTAATTTCTTTTTTAATTTCGCTTTTATTTAGTTAGGGGTAGTTTTTGCTTTGAAACAGCAGTGGTGTAACGGTGGCATAAAGAAAAGTTGGAATGTAACGGGATCTGCGTCATCATTTTTGCACTGTAGACTGTTTTAAGATGCTGCAATAAAAATCAGAGGAGGGGATACATTGTCATCCCCACAGGAGATAAAAAGTAATTTAACAGAGGCAGGGACATGTAGACCAGAGTGAGGGAAATCCCCCTCCATTCTCGCTGGCAAATTGCACCCTGCTTGTAATGGACCCTTTGGCATCACATTTAAATGCACTGGGTAAGAGGAATTTTTTCAAAATTCAGGGTTAACATTGTTAATGTTGTCAAGGGGTAAAATTTAAACCAAACTTTTCCTCAGTAATAGTTTTATTTTCTAAATGTAACTAGTGACTGAAAATGAAGGCAAAATGTCAGTGAAAACAAACCCAGTCAGTGATTAAAAACAAAGTAAAAACACATAGCTCCCAAATGGGACATGCACTGCAGTTTCCTGGGGGGCAAACTTGTAAGTCAATTCAGCCAACAAATGGGGAGCTTAACATTATTTAAAATATATTTTCACAGGAGTTGTAGTTTTGCTGTTACAAGTGCAGTTCCAGACTATGAAAAGTAAACTGATCAACTTTACTTTTTTCCAGAGGAATGAAATGCTAAATGAGAGACTTCACTGAATTCCAAAGCTATAGTGGAACAGCTGGAGACTTTATCTCTCTTTTGGCATCAAAATGCACAAGGTGTTGCTGTGCATTTGACTGCCAAGCACAAGTTTCATCTGTGTCTTTAACCGACTCAGTTAGACTCTAAATTGCAATTAACAGAGAGCAGGTGTCCTTGTGTAAATTCACCCATAACTATACTTACCTTAGTGCTCCTATCCCATCATGTTGCCCTTTCAAATGGTGATAAACAAGCACGCTACGGCTGGAGGCTAATTGTGTATCAGGCTAATCACTAACACAGGCTAATTACTTGTTGCTAAACTAGCTCATATGTCTTCAGAACCCCAAAACTGTGTGTGTGTGTGTGTGTGTGTGTGTGTGTGGGGCGGGGGGGGGGGGGGTGGGTGCGGGGGT
>VUQS01035999.1:12678-25994 GCA_015108495.1 Heterochromis multidens
GTTCAGTTATGAATGGGTACAGGTGTGCAGCTATGTGAGCACTCATGTTTGATTAAAAATATCAAGCTTGATTGTAGAATACCAGAGGGAGACTGAGGTGTTAATTGGTTGTGCATGCGTGCATGCATGTTTGTGTGTGTAATGTGTGTGTGAAATGTTTGCACATCAAGAACTGCAGCACTTAAATAATACAATAAAAGAATGCCTGCTGTGAATCAACCTACCCTGACAGCATATGACATACCAGCACACACAAAACAGCACAAATATAAATCACAGGTTTTCTGGAAATCTTATTAAATATTCTGATTTTTAACTTCATGTGTGCATTCATGTGCGTTGAAATAGTTATCTTTCTTTGTGTGCGCATGTGTGTGTGTGCATGAGTGTGTTGGTCTATAGTTTGATCACAGCACACCTAACCACATTATAGCTAGATAAAGTAGGTAAAATGAAAGTGGCAGATGAGGAAGCTGAGGTGATCATGTCTGTGCATGTGCATCTCATCCCTGCTGACTAAAGCAATTGTAATGTAGAATTATGTGATGGGACTTATTTGGGTATCTGGGACAGCAATTCAGATGTCTTGCCTTGCGCACAAACACACATACTTGCTTTTCCACCATTGGGGGGTCCTATTTGTTTTTGTAATATTGTGGGATCCACTCTTTCCAGTGGCCCCATAGCTTTGTAACAATGTAGGTATGACTGACAAAAAAAAATCAATTTCAATTAATCAAAATCTGTCAAAATTTTAAAAACTTTTTCTCTCCACATATTCCAGGTGAATGCTGGCATTCCTAAGGTTGTCCATCAGTAATATTTTTACAAAAATCATTGCATAAAAGGAACTCTTTACAATATCCTTCACTCTCAAGGAGTGTTTATTTCATTTTAGAGTAGTACAGTTCCATGTAAACAAAGAGACTGTCAGAACATGACATTACTTGAACTCAAAATGTGGAGTGCATATAATAAACAGCTTTCAGAACAACCCAGAGAAAAATACAATGCAACATGATGAATAAACACTAATATCAACACAAGAGGCTTTGATCAAACATTATCTGTATAGGTATGCTGTGAAAGAGAGAGAGACCTAATCTGGCCCACATCACCAAGTACAACCCCATGATACAGGCAGACAGACCAGGCAAAATAAAAAAAACAAAACAATCCAATGCAAAGTAATTACACATTCCAAGATAGCAAAATTTCATAAATGGATCCAACAAAACATTTAATTGAACAGCTCTGAAGAGACAAAGTGGAATCTAAAAGCTTTTAGAAGACAAAGTTTTATGAGTAGGGCTCAGTCTTATTGAGTCTACAGTAAAGTAAGACAGTCCAATAAAGTGTAGTCCTGTTCACAGAAATTTATATCTTGCATGTTGTAACTAAAGTTACAAATAAAAACTGATTCACTGATTCATTGTTCCTGCTTAGATCCATCAACTGTTCAAACCTTTGTTTCATTTTTTAGTTAGAATTTTCATTAACTTTGCAAAAGAAGCTTAAATACATACTTACCACCATTTATGTTTCAACGTAACAGAAACATCCTTTGTGTTTAATTCAAAACAGCAAACACAGTTTAACAATACCACATATTATATATGCTTTAAAATAATTATGGAGTATGGTTTCACTATAGACTTTACAGTAAACACTGGATAAGCAGAAGAAAGCTCCTCCATAGTGATGTGAAAGACTCATTGCCAGTTATCGCAAATGTTTGATTGCAGTTCTTGTTGCCAAGGTTGGCACAACCAGTTATTAGGTTTACGGGGAAACTGTTTTTTTTCACACAGGGCCAGGTAGGTTTGGATAACCTTTTTCTCTTGGTAAATGAAATCATCATCGGGTTATAATATGTTTAACTGACTAGTATTTCTGGTCCCAACTAACAAAGGCAACAACATTTAATCATCCTCTCAACTAGTTGTACACACCCCTACTGCATTACCTTGCAATTCTTGGTCTGCAGCTGTTGTTGCATGTTGTTTGCATGCTGTTAGCTAGTTACATAACAATCTAGTTTAAGACAATTACTTCTTAATATATCTTTGAAACTGCAGTTTTAGCAAACAGTGTATATGTTTGGTGGTAATGGCTGAAGTCTATATGAAATGTTGAATTTAAAATTTCCCACCTACTTAGTAAAAGCAACTCTGTTTATGTTCACTCTCCCTATGTACAGTAGCTACAGAACCATTTGACAACGTCTGATTGGCTAACGTGTTACACACTTCCGAAAGTGTGTATCAGGACCAGTACTACATAGACGGCACTCTAGAGCAAAAATTTCACACACACATTTCCAATTTTTTTCCACCTTGTGGGCCAAATGAAAAAACAAAACAAGAGGCACATCAGAAGAGGCTCCTGAGCTCATATAAAATGAAAAATGTTGTGGGGCCCCACAGAGGAACTCCATATTGTTGGTATTCTCTAGGTCACTGGACCTGTCAACATTAGAAATGTAAGTCCACACCAATCCACCTCACAATTCTACTTTCTTCTCATCTCTACTCCATCCTTTCTCGGTATTTCTTATCTGTGTTTCTTGCTGTCCTCTCATATCTCTGCAATGTTAAAGATAAACATGGACCATCTGGGTAGAGTCAAATCTCCAGTGATACTACCAGACTTTTCTGCTGCCTGTTTTCTGTATAAATAATTAATCTGTTCCCACCATTTTGCAGCTTCCTGACAGAAGAGACAAATACCCTGATGTGACAGATTTTCCAATAAGCTAAAACTCAAATTTGTTCAACATATATGTGCTTTAGGTTGAAATGAGAGGGTGAATGTGTTTCATATCTAAGCCTTTGTTTTCATTTCTTTTCATTCAGTCACAGTTCAACATATTGAAATTTGATTTCAAAGTGTCTTTTGTGTTGCTCATAAAGTAACAGCAGCAACTACAAATCCAGAGCAACAGAAGTGCTGCATACTGCAGAAGAAACCATGCTGCAAAAATTGAAATGCTGTGGTAGAAAAACTGGAGGAAAACAGTTCATGGACAGATGCTGAAGGTTGGAAGGAAAGGCAATTTACTCGTGTATATACTGACTGCTTATGTCATTATCACATGCTCTTTTTTTACCAGCTGTGTATCTCTCCCCTTACCCACAAAGCAGCATGGAATAGAAGAAAGACAGGTAAAGTGAGGATAAAAGTGAGTTTTTTTTTTACTGCTTCACTTGAGTTATTAGAACAAGTATTTTACCTCATGAATGAGGATATAGAGTTTTCTTTATATATATATATGACCTGTGACTTCAGGTCAGCAATAGTACTACTAGTACTCGAGGATGGAACAAACACTGTGTTCCACGAGTCCCTTCCTTTCCCAACACAGTTTCTCCTCAGACCTGCATGAATCTCATATGACCTACTGCTCACTGAAAACTGCAGAATTTTGCCAAAATTGAGGATGTCTAGACACACAGATCTGATCTAATCACTTGCAAATGCTAATGCACGCGGTCTGTCCTAATGATCTGAATTGAGCAGCAAATCTGATTTGCCTGCATGCTGAACAAACCCAGAATCACTTTGCAGTGCAATCCAGTTCAGATGGATGTGACCACATATCAGGTTTGTAGTTTATATTATATTAAAGGTTTTCCCAAACTTCAATATTGGTAAGTACTGTTTTGCACTGAAAACTACAGGGTCCTACCTAACAAACAATTTTAAAACACAAGTGATTTGACTTCAGACAGTCATGAACCTTTCGCTAGACCCACCCTGAAACATCTACGTATGCCTTGTAGCAGCAGAGTATTTTACTTGCACATAGCTAAATGTTCTGGTGCACTGTTTTTTTCTCTGCCTGTCATTTTCCTTGGTGCTCATCTTTTGCTTAACACAAATTTTGTCTTTTTCCCATGAAGCTGATTTCATAACACCCCTTTCTCTTCTCTTCATACACACATATACACACATTGTACTCTAAACAGAGTTGTTGTTAGCGTACATAGAAAAATGCTTAGCTGTGCCTGGCCAGCCTGTTATATAAGACCATCGCACTGCCCTAACTCTGGCTTCCCTCACAGTTATGGCACCCCTGGATGTGGATTTGTTTGTCTGTGTATGTACAAGCGTGCCTCTGGGTGTTTGTGTATGTATGTGTGCATGTGTCCATTCAGTGATATTGCCAACTGTGTAACTTTGCTCTCCATGTGTGTAACAGCCAGTTTTTGTGTGACCATTCTTGCTGCATTTGTTTCTCGTGTGTTTTGCTGTTGTCCTTCCTGTATATAATATATACATATATGTGTCAGTCAAAAATGCATTTTGCATTTTGCAAACACTTAAGTTGAAGTTGGGATACACATCCAAAGGCCAAACATCTGGTGAAATTGAATATTACTTAAAGAAAACTACACCAGAAAGCTGAAATGACCCTTATCAGAATACTCATTCTTTATTACACCTTGAGGCAGTGTTCTGTAACTTATGCTGACCTCTCACTTCCATGTGTAACAAGGAAGTAAACATAAAAATTCTCTCTGAGTGTCAACAGTGTCCCCGTCATCAAGCACATTGCCAAGTTGCATGTATCCTTTTTCAAAACCACTGCGTTGCGTAAAATATGCATGATGTTTCACAATACAAAATTATTTTTTCACTTAATTCCTAAAAACACATTTTTAGAGAAACTGGATTTGAGAATGATGAGGATGAACCAGTTATGCCAAACACAATATCTACAAAACTCTTAAAAATGTGCAAATGCATGAACTTGCATGACAATGTGGTTATGTGTGTGTGCGTTACATGTGTGTAGGCCTATCTGTTTTTTAAACAGGGTCCCCGCCTGCAGGATGTGTCTAAGTGCCTTAGTCTCCACCGTCGCCCACTCTCGTAAATAGATCAGGTACATGAATCCCATCTGACACACAGTAAGAAAGGGACACAGAGGGAGAGAATGAGAGAGCAAAACAAGATGTGAAAGTGAAATGCGTTTCATGTAGCCACCTTTGTCTTCTTTTATGTCTTCTTCATCTCAGTGGAGCTTTGGAAAATCATTAAAGAGCACCTCAAGAGTGATGGAGGGACATCAGCAGCTGTAATAAGTATATAAGGAGCTAATACAGAATAAATGGGGATTCTTTGTAATGACTACCAAGGTAGGCAGGGATGAATCTTCACTACCTGTTAAAAATCTAATTTGTCGCCCCATCGTCTTTACAGGGGGATTAAAATGGAACCCAATCTGATGTCTCACTGTTTAGATAGCAATGAAGAAATAAGGTCTGTGTCACGCAAGTGGAAAATCTGATTTGAGCAGTCACTGCAAATCCTGCCAGTGAGATGAGTTTCATTACAGATTCCCTTCGGCGTTTTTACCATGGATGACACATCTGTTTTTTGACTGTCCCATACTTCTCCCTCCATTTTTTAAATGCAGAAGCACGAGGGGAAGAACAGGACTCTAGTAGGGAAAAATAAAATCATCTAGTCTGTTATGTGCAAAGTAAAGTGTCACCCTTAATTTTACTCTCGATGTGTTTATGTTTTTCAGGTTTTTGTGTGTCCGGTAAAGTTGTCTGTGCCATTGTGTGAGTGATGGAGCTTAATTATTGTAGCCATTTTCTCTCCCTGTGTCTCTACAGATTACATATGTATCACCATACATCTTATCACACATCTTTTCTTTCTTCTCTTTGCATCTTTTCATTTTTTCACTATGTCTATTCATAGTGTCTATCAGTGGCTGATTTCTGGAATGAATTAAGAAATAATAAAAAAAATTCTCATTAGTAATACATTTATAAATTAGTGATAGGTTTAGTGAAGCTAATAGTGTTGGTGGGTGCCTAATTTTTATCATCATACAAAGCTAAGACAATGACAAAATGACAAGTTACACAATGACATTAACTGCCTTGAAGAGAATTTCCTGGGCTCAGCTACAACATTACTTATAGAAAAACTGCACAAAAAAACAGAGAATATCTCATGACACTGATGCTTGACACACAAGTAAACACTATGTGTTGTTGGCATTTTAGAGTGTTCACTTTGTGTGCATTTACAGGTGTCTCTGCAAATCCAGAAAGGTTTGAAGGAAATTCATAGCCAGTTTAATCAGATTATGCATTTAAACACCCAGATGGATGAATTAATTAATTTATTGGGACACTTTCATGTTGAAATGTTTGGAGGAGATGCACAGTCTCTTAGGCCCCCGTCACACAGACCTAGTGAGCAATCGGTGACCGCCTGGCAACCAACCAGTTGGCGAGTGGTTCCTAGAAGTTGCTGGCTATCGCTGTGTAATCGATTGCTAAAGCCCCAGTCACGCAGGCTTAGAGACTGGTCAGTGACCTCATGGCAACCATGGGTTGCTAGGGAACAATGTGTCTTCCCCAACTGGTTGGCGGGTGGTTGCTGGAGGTTGTTGACAGTCAATTGGTGAAATTCTTTACAAAGAAGTATACCATGCTGCACTGAAAACCTCTTTGTTTTTGGTTGCTAGCAGATTGCAGTTGTCACCCGTAGTTTGAATGGAAGTCGCTGGCTTGCTGCAAACACAACCCGTCTACTCGTCAAGTGGCAGTGGAAATGTGAAAAGTAAGTTTCCGACTTGTATCACACTTCACAACTACTTGGTGAGCAGTCAGCAAGTGCTTGCAGACAAGTCAGCGTCTTCCATGCAAAATACAGGCAACAGCTGCAATCTGCTAGCAACCAAAGCAATGACAAGAAGGTTTTTGGCGCAGCACCCTTTTTGTGACCAGTTTCACCAAGCCACAACCAGGAATCTACAGCAGCCACTAGCTAAGGGGTCAGGGAATACATATTTTTCCCTACCAACTGGAGGTTCCCGGGGGTCACTAACTGTTCTCTAGGCATTTGTGACTGGGGCCATACATGAGAACATACACATAATTATCAGGCAAAATACTTTTTAACAGACATAGACATTAATGCTAACCGGAGACTGTAATAAAGTCGTACTGATTTGAAATCACTAGCAAAACACAATGGAAATAAAATCAAACAGAAACATTCTTGATGGAAGCAGCCTTTTCATTTAGCACATGAATGAATGAGAGCAAATTGCTTCCTCTGAGGAGAGGAAAATGAATCATTTGATCTTTAATACTTTTGATCATTTTATCCAGTATTCATGTGTCCATTCCAGAAACAACCTGAAGGACAGCTCTCCCAAAACTTATAAAATTACGTATTTTATCATAGAAAGTTAGAAAATCAGTTCTTGCATTAACCCTTAGAAATCTAAAGTTATTTTATTTTGATGTTGTCAATTTGAATAAAAATTAACAGTAATTTAAAAATCATGTTAGTTTTGTTGGTTTTACATAGAATAATATCTAAGTAGGATGCATTTAATGATTTTATTTAAAAAAAAAGGGTGAAAGTGGTCACACATCAGAAGTCATGAGCAGTGCTTTCAGTATGAGCTTGTACTGAAAATAGGATTGCTAAAAGAAAAGATGAAAGAATGTGAAAAAGAAAAAGGAAACTTTATCCAGGACTGCAGATGTCCTTTCAGTTTTGTGGTGAAAATTGCTATTCCCCCTTGAAGACATGGCTTTCCCACCTCCCTGTTAACCCTACAGCCATGTCAGAGATATTGGAAAAAGAAGATAAAAGGTAAAAAGTACGGACAGAAGTACATTTGAAAGACTTGTGCAAACTGCAGAAGTGCACTGATATAAACATTCAAACAATGAGACAAGGAATAAGATGAATAGAAAAATGACAAGAAAATAGCTTAGTTAAGAGACAACAGTGGAATGATATGGCGAGATAATTTCTTGTAGGTGTATGTAGTGAGGTGAATCCTCAGTACCAACTGGGCAAAATTAGGCTATTAGCACTTGCAGGTAGATAATACCATCATGCCGGTAATGAGACAAATAAGCCATTACCGCGAAGTAATGAAGCCATTAACTTAGTACACAATTCATCCCATGGCTGCTAGATGATGGGTCACTGGAAAAAAAAGAAAAAGAAAAGCTAAAGTCAGTTTCTGTAGAAGTCCTTAAATTTTTGGTGCTTCTAATTTTCTAATGTTTGGCTATAATGTTAACTTAGCAAAGTTGACTGACGCAGACACTCATTATGTTATGTTGTGAACTCTCATCCATGATTAAAAGTTAAACCTAACAAAAAAGACTATCCTCATAAAAAAGAACAAAAAAACATTTTCAAATATTGAAATCATCACTACAAAAGCAAAAGTAGTACTACTGGCATTGGCATTGTCAAAACATAACAAAACCCTGAAGTCGAAGTTATCATGGATGTCTTTTAAAATGTCACACGGGTCATTCATACTGACAGACTATTCCATCATTAAGACATAAACACAAAAATGTGTGTTCATTTACTTCATCCATGTATTTTTATTTATTTTTTTACAGTTTTAAACCATCTAAAAGAAACATGAAACAAGGGCAGCAGATGCTTCCCCTAACAAGAGGTGTTGTAAAACACAGATTCTAGGTCTGACCAACAGTCTCATCCATGGGAAAAGATGACATCCAGTGAGAATTTTAAAATCTAATTTATTAGACACAACACTAATATCAGAGGGCAACAATCATGGCTTTAGTACACACAAAGTTCCAAGGGGCTAGTGGTCGTCCTCTTAGACCCACCAGCCTGTAAGGAGTAGGCTGGCATTCACCCCAGCCTCAGCAAGCCAACTCTGCCTTGAGGCTGCAGCATGTAGTAGGCCCAGCATTGATTGCAGTGTAGAGCATAAGTAGACTAGAGTAGAAGCACAATCAAATACACCTGTCCACCCAATCCACTGTGTCACATCAACTCTCCCTTCTGCTAGTTACTAAATCAATTTCAAATGTTACCATATGCCACCTATTGTGGCATTGTGCAGCTATTGTGTAGGGCCACCTATACATTTACACCTACAAAACCTGCTTGGCCATGGAAACCCATGCCATGAAGCTGTGCACAGTTTTTTGCTTATGTTACTGCCAGCAGAGGTTTGAAACTCTGCAGTTATTGAGTCAGCAGATCTTTGGCAACTTTTACGGACTATGCGCATCAGCACTCTGTAGCCCGCTTTGTTATTATACATGGTATGCCACTTGAACTTGAAAGCTGAATTGCTGTGGTTCCTAAATGCATACACTTTACAACAAAAACACTTACTGTACAGTTCATTGTAGAATATCTAGGAAGGAAGAAATATTATGAACTGACTTGTTGCTATGATGGCATTCTACTGAAGTACAGTAGTAGTAGTTTGTATAGTAGTCATTTGTAAAGGCAGACTGCATGACTAGATGCTTGGTTTTATACACATGTGAGAATGGGAGTATATATATATACTCTCTCTATAAAATATATATTATAGAGAGAGAGAGAGAGAGGCAGCACTGTGTCCAGTATGCATGTTCTTCTTGTGTCTGTGTGGGTTCTCTCCGGGTACTCCACCTTCCTTCCACAGGCCAAAGACATACCTCTTGCCCTATGGCAGCTGGGATAGGCTCCAGCCCCCCTGTTGACCCCCCCCCCAACCGGTCGCGGCGGATGGCTGCCCCTCCCTGAGCCTGGTTCCGCCGGAGGTTTCTTCCTGTTAAAAGGGAGTTTTTCCTTCCCACTGTTGCCAAGTGCTTGCTCATAGGGGGTCGTTTGATTGTTGGGGTTTCTCTGTATTATTGTAGGGTCTTTACCCTACAATATAAAGCGCCTTGAGGTGACTTTTGTTGTGATTTGGCGCTATATAAATAAAATTGAATTGAATTGAATTGAATTGAATGTGTGTGTGTATATATATAAAATTATAACAAAGCTTGCATAAGACAGTTCAGGCTTTGTTGAAGAATAAAGGTGGTCATGACAAATATTGACTTTCAAGCTCATTAGAATTGTACAAACTCTGTTTTTGCCTTATATACTTTATTGTATACTGCATTTGTATGTTTGCACGTTTCAATAAATTGCTAATAGCAAAACACAAAGAAATATGGGGTGGCTTGAGACTTGAACAGTACTATATATATATATATATATATATGTATATATATATATATATATATATATATATATATATATGTCAGTGTCTGCTCACCACTTTCAAGTATGACTGGATAAACTTACAAATACTTTCCAAGTGTGTTTTTAAAATTTGCTGAGAAAAAAGATAATCAAAAACTCAAAACTCCCAATATAGTCCCTGTAAAAAATATATAAAATGGAAGGAAAGCCTTGATTTGTCTCATTTTAGTTATAAAAAAGTATGATTTTCAGGGTCTGCTGAAAGACTTTTCGAATGACTGAATAAGTGGAACCACATGGGACTACCTTTCATAAAGTCTTAGCTTTCTCAGCTGGAATCTGTTCCACTTTAGCACATCCTTCTTTCTGTCCCTCTCTTCTCATAAGTGACTTTCAGACATACAGAAAAAAGGCCCCTCTGCTCCTCCGTGTGAGAGCAATTTGTTGAAGGAAGAAACAGGGTAATTAGAAGTGGATTGGCTTCTCTGCTGGGACAGTCCTGCCAAGTTTTACTTCTGTCATTGCAACTGAGTAGCAAAAGTTTTGAGCAGTGTAAGCAGCATAGAGACCATCAATAAAATCCTCAGTGATATTACTTTTTTATAAGACGGTAATGCACTTAAACTGTTACCATGAACTTGGCAATAGTTCATATTTTACATGCAGTTAATCATAATGCATTCAGAAAAGAAGTCTGGTAAAAAAAAAAGGCAGGAGATGTAAGAAGGAAAATGCCTTTATCAAGCACAGTGATTGGGTTTTCATAATGGAACCATGGATAGGACATACTTTAGTGAAAAGCTATGACTAAAATATAAAGTTGCTTTTTTTTTTTAATAGGTTCACTCTCTCCTGACTGTGTTAATACAAATGGCTGTAAAATAAAGACTGAGATGTAAAGATTTGGGGGAAAAAAAGGTCTTACTTTAATATGATATGTTTTGTCAAACTGAAACCAAATCTGCAGCAGTTTGAATGTGTTAGATGCTACACAAGTAAATCCTATAAATCTTCTCTATTTTTATTCTTTTAATGTACAGTTCAAACTAGTTACTAAGCTAATGCAGACAGACCTTAATACAAACTGTTTACCCTAAAGAACAAGCAAACTGCATATACTCATGTTCTAGAAAACCAAAGGTTAATCTGAAGCAGACTTGCTGCTATGCATGTTCACAGTAAATACCATTTGCATGTGAAACAATATCTATTCAAAGATATTTTGCCTTTAACCTTGCTCTTGGGACAGATATGTTTAATGTTGGTTATGCATGTGTGTGTGTGTTTGTTAGTAGTGTCTGTGATCTGCCTTAAGAGTTGGAAAGAGGACAGGGTAAGCACATAGCCAGGAGCTAAGGCATGTCAGCATTAATAACAACATACGGGAAGACAGAGAGGGAAACATACATACGCAGAGGAAGACTCTGCAGGCAGGATCTGTGTGTGGGTGAGGGCTGAAGATAATCATCTCTCATAAGGTTCAGTGGAAGATGAGTACTGACCCTATTTTACCTGGCCTTCTCTCTTTTGCTTTCTCCCTCCTCTCTCTGTCTCGGAAGAGCTTACGAAGGTCTTTTGTAACACTTGAGGGATACTTGCGCCAACTGAATCTCGTTCCCCTGTCACTTAGCCAACACTTTGCTCCTGTGCTGAATTTTTTATCAGCAACAAATTTTCTCTGGAAACAGAAAATGCTGGCTCACACTTTCTGCTAATGTTTGGCATGCTGGATATACACTTAACATAAGCCAAAGCAATATGTGCTTGCATGCATGTTTGTTGGGATAGGCTCCAGCCCCCCTGTTGTCAAGTATGAGTGTGTATTATCTTTAATTCTTGACATTCTGTGTCCGTATAAGAAAATCTCATGATGTCAGCGCAAAAGGGATTGCTTGATCATTGTATGCTAAAAGCAACAGTAGCGCTTCTTACTTAGCAAAATCAAAACAAAACTTAGAGCATAATGGGACATTGCCATGCATTTCTTATATATTTTAAGTGGACAGTGGAGAGAAGACAGGAAAGCTAGGAGAAATTGCTTCAGGGCATATTATAACCCAGGGCCACTGTATTAGCCTTACAGCATATGGGTCACTTGTGCTACCCAGTGAGCTAATCCAGCACCCGACTTAGAGCTCTGAACTAATGCTAACACCATACTTGACTACACGAGCAGGTTATGCACATAAAACAAAAGTGATTTGATGTGCTCCAAATATATTCTGTATGTATGTATTTTTTTTTTACCTAAAGCTGCCGCTTAACACTGGAATGCTAGACTTTTCATATATAAATGAACCTTAACCTTAACGTTAAGTGGGGTTTAAATTTCCACACTGGTGCACCAATAGTGATGTGTTTTAGGTAAATGAGCAATGACTTGTTTGCCAGAGCTGAGCAAGAAAGAGTAAGCTACAGGTATGGGGAGTATGGCAGAGCCTGTGGTGGAAAAATTGAGGAAGTGCCCAAGAAAAGTTTCCGGTGCCCCCAACACCCCATCCCAGCGTTTGAAATCCTGTCAGCGGCAGTGGCAGCCAGCAGCGGCACAGCCATTGGGTTCGTGAGTGGGTACGCTGCAAAAGAATGAGGAGAACTGACAGCTTAAGTACACCACCATGATTTGTTGCAGTGAGGGAAGCATGTCATGCGAGTGTAGAAGTGGACTTCTTAGTTGCAACACATTTTAGATTGAGAACAGAAAATTTCCAGCTGCTGCTGCTGCTTCGTGGCATTTAGATAGTGGTGGTTTGGGGTATAAAAGACCACAAGGGAGCAGCCACAGTGAGCTGTTAGATGAAGAGCGACAGGCTGCACACCTCTCACTTCTCAGCAGGATAATCAGCTTTAGTGTGCTGTTGCAGCATGAAATCAAATTGGAGTAGCAGTGTCACATGACTGATTTCTAACAGTCATCTTTTAAAAGAATACAAGTTTGATTGCATCGTTACAATATGCACTAATTTCACCTCTTGAGAAATTGGCTTTTTGATAAAGTAACCTTTACTCTTAAACTGCACTTGCTGCTACCAAAGCCTCTCTTAAAGAAATCTGGTTATACCAATCAAAGCTTTGTGTGACATTTCCCCAACTTCTCCTGCTTGTCTTGCTTTTCTTGTCTACTTATCCCGCCGCCATTTTCTTTGTCTTGTTCTCTCTCTCTCTGCCCTTTAGACCTCTGGCTCCTAACAAAGACTTTGTCCTCTTTGCGTACACCTCCTCCTGAACCCCTGCCACATCTCTGCTGTTCCTCCTGCATTGCATTTGTATCCATTTCATTCCTTTTCTTTCCCTTGTTTACTCTCCCT
>VUQS01035999.1:26014-38103 GCA_015108495.1 Heterochromis multidens
TTTCTTTTCTTTTTTTTTCCCCCCCCCCCTTTTTTCCCTTTTTTTTCCTTTTTTTTTCTCCCTTTTTTTTTTTTTTTTTTTTTAGATGTATGATTCATGGTTATAGCACTATGACTAATAAATATTTCAGAAGACCCAAATGTAATTTTTCTGAAGAAAAAAAGGGGTTGGGGTAAAGAAAGACTGAAGAAAGGGATACTAAGAGTTAAGGCACAATATAATAGGGATATGGGGATGCAAAATAAAACTGTAAGAGTAAAACTGAGTGATAATTAAATACAATCACATCTTCTGTTGTTATTGCAGAATGTCATGTGCTGCCACATAGCTTGTAAATCTAATAGATTTATGGAAGACATAAGACTAAAATTAAGTTAATAATAGCCTACAGTAATGAACAACTGTAGGCTGTTATTGTTTTATCCAAAATGACACTCGAAGGTAACAATCTAAAATAATTGTACTCCTACTCTTGGAGACATCAGTGTGTTCATTGTATTTCCCATAAGACTGATTTTCTTCAGGGTTCACAATGAACAGGAAAATGGTGCTAAACTGTAAGGGAACAGCTTTTAAGCAAAGATGCTGCAAGGGAGCTTTATCACTGACTGACATGGCTCTGTTGTAAATGTCTCTGCAGTCATTTAAAATGCTCAAGGTGTGATAGGTTTCCTTGTTCCAACTACATCAGTTTGTATGGTCCTCCTCAAGTCATGAAATCTCCAAATTTTGTGGTATTTGAAAACTTGTACTTTATTATATTTTTGTGTTTAAAAGATATCCCTCTCTCTCTCTCTCTCTCTCTCTCTCTCTCTCTCTCTCACACGCACACACACACACACCCACACACACATTATAGTATATGTGAGTCATGCTATAGGTATTCAAAATTTTAACTACCTACATCTGCACTTGCATAGAAGGTACAGTGATGTAGCTTTGCAGCTGAGATAGTGAGATGTCAACAGGGAACAGAATGACTGGCAGTTAATGGGGAATAGATGATCATCAGCCAGTAGAGACAGATGGTAGTAGCAGGGGAAAAGTACACACACACACACACACACACACACACACACACACACACAACCATAGTACAAAATGATCACTCTATCAAGGGCACCTTGTGTAACTGAAAAATATGAGAATGCGCGAGCACACACACACACACACACACACACACCTACACAGACAGAAACAGTATTACTAAAGTATATGATGCCGAATCAGGAATTGTCATTCATGCAGGTGACTAAAACTATATGCACTGTAACTGATTTAGGATAGGAACCACTGTTTCTCTGCCTCTGTGTGTGAGGGATAAAGCTTTTTCCTGCATAATTTATGTCTGTTCTGTAAATGTTTTAACCTGCCTGACGTCTGTGCTGCAGTCTCTTCACAGTCTGACATCTATCTTCTTTCTATCATCACATTGTGATTCATATTACATTTTTTTTTTAAATTTAGGTGCTGGTGTGTTTGATGCAGTACATCAGACTTCTGAGTTCAGTGTAGAGACTTCTACTCTTCTGTGCCCACCTGTGATGTCATTCCATCTTCTCTTACTCTTACAGTAGTGTCCTCTGGAAATGAGCAGAATAAAATAGGGAAGGTTAAAAATTTGTAGAGGTGGCAAAGGCATATTATAAAACCCATTTAGAAAAGGATGGTGTGTAAAATGTGAAGACAAACAGAATACGAGAATTTGAAAATCAGTAAAAATAAAAATATGTACAACACCTGGTAGAACATCTCAGCTAATTACATTAATTGGCATTAATTCAATATAGTTCAGTTTTATTTATATAGATTCTATATAAATAAAACTGAACTTAATTGAATTAATGCCAATTCTATATTATAGAACCAAATGACAACAACAGTTAGCTCAAGGTGCTTTATATTGTAAGATAAAGACCCTGCAATATTAGTGGGAAAACCCCAATAATCCGATATTTCTCCATGAGCAGCACTTGGTGACAGTGGGAAGGAAAAACTCCCT
Source organism: Heterochromis multidens (assembly GCA_015108495.1). Lineage (NCBI taxonomy): Eukaryota > Metazoa > Chordata > Actinopteri > Cichliformes > Cichlidae > Heterochromis > Heterochromis multidens. The sequence continues at coordinate 28,017 of VUQS01035999.1, forward strand.
TTTAACAGGAAGAAACATTGGGCAGAACAAGGCTCAGGGAGGGGCAGCCATCTGCTGCAACTGGTTTGGGGGGGTCAGGGGAAAGGGAAAAGATCTGGGAGTGGAGAAGATGTGCTCACTGCAGCCTGAGCATAACTAAGGGATGGATCAGGATCACCTGATCTAACCCTAACTATAAGTTTTATCAAAAAGGAAAGCTTTAAGCCTAATCTTAAAAGTAGAGAGAGTGTCTGTCTCCCGAATCAAAACTGGGAGCTGGTTTCACAGTAGAGGGGTCTTATAGCTAAAGGCTTTGCCTCCTATTCTAATTTAAAAAAAAACAAAAAACAAAATCTAGGAACCAGAACTAAACGGGTAAAAAATTTAATTCAAGTCTACATTTAACAGAGAGTCAATGAAGAGACGCTACTATGAAGAAATACATATCATCTCTCTTTCCAGTTCAAGTAGTCTCGTTGCAGTGTTTTTGGTCAACTGAAGGATTTTCAGGAAGCTTTTAGAAAAGTCTGATTAAAAAGAATACAATAGTCAAGCCCCAAAGTAACATATGTGTGGACTAGCCTTTCAGCACCACTCTGAGACAGGATGTTTCTAATTTTAGCAATATTGCACTGATGAAAGAAAATAGCCCTACACATTTGTTTAATGTGAGTGTGGAAGGACATATCCTGGTCAAAAATGACTCCAAGATTTCCCACAGTATTAGGCCATGGTAATGCCATCCAAATAAGTATCTGATTAGACACCATGTTTCTATGATTTTTATGGCAGAATATAATAACCTCAGTTTTGTCCAAATTTAGGAGTAAGAAATTACAAGGACATCCAGGCCTTTATGTCTTTAAAATTTATAATAACAAATATAATTAGTTATCATCTGTATAACTGAAAAAATGTCTTCTAATAAAATGTATTGGTCCCAGGACAGAACCCTGTGGAACTCCATGTCTAACTTTTGTGCGAAGAAGACTCCCCATTTACACACACAAATTGGAATCTATCACATAGACATTATTATAACCAGTACAGCGCATTTCCTTTAATGGCAATAGCGTATTCTAGTCTCTCTGTTAAAATAGTCTAGCAGGACAAGCACAGAGACAAATCCACTGTCAGACACCATAAGATGGTCATTGGCAACCATCATTAGTACTGTTTCAGTGCTATGATGAACTGTATTCTCGGTCATGAAACAGAAATTTGCAAAGCAATGGTTTATTTGAAGAGTTTCAGTCAGGATTTAAAGGATTAGAAAAACAGAAATCTCTGACCACAAGGGACAATGGCCATAATCTATAGGCCCTCAGGTGGTAATGTTATAAAAGTGATTTCAGTTTAAAGGTGGCACCAATATTCAGATACAAGGTGTCACAAAAAAAATGTTATGTTAAAACTTACAGAAGATGAACAACAGGGGTGAACCAAAGGCTGGTAACTCATGGAGAATCAAAGAAAAAAAAAAGCAAAATGGAGGTAAATCCATGTGACAAACAGAACAATTAACACTACACTAGGACACAAGGAGGCTCAAAGGGACGATGCAGGACAGGGTAAACTGACAAAGCTAGGTAGTAACAATAAAACATGAGAAAGTCAGCTGCAAAATAACACTGTAACTAAGAAGAGAAAAGAGACACAAGAAAAGGAAATGGAGGAAAAGGAAAACAATTACTGTAGACACAAGAATAAAGGAAAATAGAAAAAAGGGATGCAGACACCATCTAAATGTGGTGTTCTGGTATACACATATGCTACACACCATGAAATTAGCACCCAAGTTCTGTACAATAAAAAAAATCTGGACATAGTCCCAGAGGCCTATGCCACCAATCCTATCCAGCAAACAAAGAAATAAGCAGTTTATAAAATCTGGTGACGAGAGCTGGGTCTCTGGCTACCACTGAGCATGTGAAATTTATCATATCCAGATAAACTCCTAGAGATGCAACATCTCTTTTTCGAGGGAGTTTCAGTGTCACGACCATGTTACAACAATTCAGTATCATTTATATTTTACAATTCTAGTGCAGGGTAATGGTTGTGGCATTTTTTTTTTCTTTTTTGGCTCTTCAGCAGACAGTATTTTTGGTTGTAAACCAACTGTGAAGGTGAGGGGTGGATGAGAGGGGGAACATTCTATTTGTTTTGGTTTGAGAAGCTAATGTTCCAGTGCAGCATCCAGTGGTTTTGAATGTTCAAAATTATACCTTTTAAATGTGACAGAGCAACTTAGCCTCAAAAGGAAAAAAGTTATAAACTGCAGTCACTGATTATAGCGTAAAGAATTGACTTGCATCAGCAAAGTCATCCGTAAGTTCCACGTGTGAAGTCATATGACCAGATTATACTCCCTTACAAAGCAACCATCTGCATTTAGTTTTAACTAATTTCAACAGGACCAGATGGGAATCTGCCCGCCTGTGTATTTTTCTCTTCCAATTATATGCTCTACCTCATGCTCTCCGACTACCATGAACAAACACAGATATGAATGCATTAACACTCCCTCATCACGTGTCCATCCACATTTTCCTTACTGTAGTCTGATCTCAGCGTAAGAAGCATATACAGTGCTGTGTAAAAGTCTTGAGCCATCCCATTTCTTTATATTTTGCTGTTCAGAATCTTCTCCTGCCACCTGATCCAACTCACCACCAGTTCTGCTCTTCTCTTTACCTGAGTGTCCAAGACATACAGCCGCAGGTCTGACAATACTATTACAAAATTGATCATCAACCTGCGGTCTAGAGGATCCTGGTGTTAAGTGCACTTATGGACACCTTTATTCCCAAACAGGGTGTTTGTTATGGACAAACTGTCGTTAATACAGAAGTCCAACAACAAAACACTACTCGGGTTCAGATCAGGCAGGTCATTCTTCACAATCCCAATCCTCCAGATCACAGTATTGTTGCCCACATGAGTGTTGTAGTCCCCCAGCAGGACATTGGATTCCTCAGCAATGGACACCTTCAAGAAGGCTGGGTACACTGAACTGTTGTTTGGCACATAAGCACAAATAACAGTCAGGACCCATTCCTCAACCCAAAGGCACAGGGAAGCAAACCTCTTGTCCACTGGAGAAAACCTCAACATACAGGTACCAAACTGGAGAGATACGAGTATATTCAACCTTGCCCACTGCTTCTCCTGAGGGCAACTCCAGAGTGGTAGAGAGTCCATAGCCTCTCCACGAGACTGGTTGCAGAGCCCAAGCTGCATGTAGAGGCGAGTCTGACTATATATAGCCAGTACTTGTCGACCTGAAGCACTAGCTCAGGATCCTTCCCCACAAGAGAGGTGATGTTCCATGTTCCTAAAACCAGATTAATCAAATGGAGATCAGACCATAAGGACCAATGCCCTTGACTACTGCCCCAAAAAGCACCAAACCACTGTGAGTAGTGTATTGCTTTCGGGTTGTGCCGGGCCTCATGGGCTAAAGCCCGGCCACTCCGGTAAGTTTCCTGCCCATTTGCTCCAGGGTAACTATGTGCCTTGATTTCTCCTTCATCATAGGGGTTTTTCTGAATCTTGCCTTGGTAGACACTACCAGGGGCAACATAGCTCCTGGGGTCATGTAGGTGTGTGATTCCTTCCACCACAATAAGGTTTGTGATTCACAGAGGGGTAGTGCCAGCCAGTTAATGTTTTATTTCAATTAATATTTAACTAAAACCTCCTTCTCCTTCCTTCACCCTCTTAGAAATTACTTTTATACAAAAATAATTAGCATTTTAAAATTACTTTTATTTTTTTTTATTACATTTTTTTTTATCAACATGATGAGGAAACATTGGATATGTTGCCTGTGGGACTGGGGCCTAAGAAGGTACCTGCAGGGAGAAAGTGAGAGAGAATGAGCAACAGAGCCTAGATTTATGCTCAGGGAGCACCGGGCCCATATGTCACCAGAAGGCATTGATGATCAAACCATTCTACATTTAACTACCCATTAACACACAGGCATGGCTGAGTAACAGCAAAGATTGTCATAGACTGTGGTGGCAGCATTGGCATAGTGGGGATTTTCTTCTACTTGCTGAAGAGGAAAAAATAAAAAAGGAGAAAAGTACAGACCACTCCTGTAGTTCCTAAGAGATAAGATATGATTCTGGAGTGGCCCATCTAGAGCCCAGACCTGAATCAAATAATAGAATATTTCTGGAGAGATGTGGAAATGGTTGTGCACAATAATTGTCTTCCAACCTTTTGATGTTAATGTACATTTGTACATACGTAAAGAGTATGTTCACTTTTTTTTCATCAAAGCTGCCTGTTTGAGACTGACCATCTGCTAAGAGGAACCGGTTCAATTCCTTGGAATTGTTAGTCCTTTCGCCTAACGATTCCGCTTATCAGTTCCACTTGCAGTTGCGCTACAATCAGTTGATTTCAGGTCGTGTGCTGGAGGAGGAAAATAGTAGAGCGGACTACAGCGGAGATATGTTACTTTTATTTTTATTGCACAAAAAGACAAGAGCGTGATGGTAAAGTGCAAACTGCATCCAGAACAGAAACAACTGCATTACACTGCTAACAGAACTTCTGCTCTTTGCAAGCATCTGCACAGACAGCATGCTAAAACAAAGCTAGCCAAGAATCCAGAGTGATGATAAAGCTGAGTGAATGCCGACCCCAGCCCAGCAGCCAGACTCTGAACTTCAACAGGTAACAAAGACAGTGATGAGCAGTCAGGCTTGTAGCCTCCATTTCCACCTGTTCATGTTTCTACAATATCGATCGTTTTAAAGTCTTTTTGGGCTGGTTTTCATCTTTGCTTTGTGTTGTCGGCTTTGTGAAAGCTCGTATGTGTGTCCTCATTAGGACACGGATTTGTGTTGGTGTGTGGGACTGTAGCCCAAGGTTTATATTGTTGGTATTTATTATTTAATGGTAATTATGAGATAATGTGTTTCAGGTCATTTTACAGAGAAACGCGAAAGTAATGTAATTAGGAGTGTAACAAATTACTTTCTCCAGCGAGTAATTTAGTAACATACTGAATTACTTTTAAGAAAAGTAAGAAGTAATGTGTAATACATTACTTTTTTTGAGTAACAACCTCAACACTGATTACAACAAATTCATGCAATTAATTTGCATGAATTTAATGTCTTTGATATGCTGCTTCGCGATGGTGGTGACTCTTGAAGCGGAGCCAATAAGAACCCAGTGATAAGTGATATTGATACTGGAATTGGAATCACTAAATTCTTATCAATTCCTATCCCTAGTTATTACTACCACAGGTGTTTTTCTTTTAAGTACTAAATGGAGGCTCTAAGTTCTTATCCAGCCACACATCCATCCATCCATCCATCCTCTTCTGCTTGTCCAATTCAGTGTCGCCATGGAGCTAGAGCTTATCTCAGCTGTCATGGAGCAAGGGTTGGGGTACACTCTGGACAGGTCGCCAGTCTGTTGCACAGCTTACACAGAGAAACAGACAATCGCTCACATACATACCTGTGGCCAATTTAGAATCACTAATTAACGTAACACGTATGTCTTGTTACCACCGCACCACTGTGCTGCCCCTGAATTCTTATGCTTTTGACAAATTTACAAACACTCTGAAAACCATTTGTAGTCTTCTGTTTAGATTGGTTTAATAAATGAATCATTTTGAAGATGAGTATAGGTCATGAAAGAATTGAAAATATTTGATGACAATATGTCTGTGTATGTAAAAAAAGAAAAAAAAGAAAGCGTGAGGGCGTGAAGGTATGAAGGTGAGAAAAACAGTGGTTAGAGACAATGTACAGAAAAGGGGAAAAGAGAAAGCAGCAGGGTTACTGGTGGAAGATAGACAGGGAGAGGAAGAGAAAGAAAGCCAGTCAAGGCTGCAATGTTGAACATTAAGTCAAGGTTATGGAACAGTAGTAATAAATTGTCTTCATGTCAGCTGAGTTATGCCAAAACTGTAGAATTCTATTTCACTACCCCTAATCTATCTCCAACCAAATAATAAACAGTCTGTCAGCACATGTTTGCATTTGCAGGTTCTAGCACTGGCTCATGTCAGATAAGGCTAAACAATAGGACTGACAAATGAGACTTAAAGAAAAACAAAACAAAGCAAAAATATTTAAAGAGAAAGAAATACTTTTAAATTCTAACTGGTTCAGATCATGTCTCAGTGATACAAAGAATAAACAAAAGGTGGTAAAACAGAGCAACTATAAAGCAAATGGACAAAGGGACAGATGAAAGCGTGGTGTGTTTGTGGGTGTGTGTGTGTATGTGCTTCACTGTCTAGGATGCAGTGTGATCTGCATGCACATGACACGATCTCTGGTTAACACAGAGATTACATAGCGACTTAGCCTGCTTTGCCACTGCGACCCTGCTAAGCCATGCTAACTCTAATAGCTAATACACAGCAGCTGCCTGCCTGCCTCAAACTGTGCAAGTCTGAGTTTAAGTGTGTCTTCACTCCCTAGAAAGCAGTTCTTGCTACCTTAAATCTTCCAACCACATGTTCTCTTTCATCTCTCTCTCATTCTCTCTCATCACTCCTATCTTGTTTCCTATATCCACTTTTTTCCCTATAATCATATTTTGCTTTACCCCTTATTTACATCTCTCTCTTCATTTTTTCTGCATTACTCTCTTCTTTGCTCCCATCTTATTTTCCCCCGGAAGGGGTGTCATGCCTTCTCTGGCATATGAGCCAAAGCCCAGATGTCTGTACTGGCTGCTGCTATAGAAATTAGGTCAAATTGAGAGGCGGGGGAGAGAGAGAGAACGAGAATAGAGGAGGCAAGAGCGAAGTGAAGTAAACGGAAACAAACAGAAAAAAAAAGGCACTGGGTAAAAGGATAGGAAAGGAGAGGTGTAAAAGGAAAATGGAAGAAACGATTGAAAGCACTCAAGAGGTGGAGTAGAGGGTAAGTAGAGGGACACAGGAAATGATTCTGTCACGATTTGCTGTGTGGCAGGCAGGTTGCTGTCCCAAGCGCAAGACTCTGGAAACAGCTTAAACTCAGAAAAGCAGCTTTTTCGCTGACAAAGAGAAAATAAAAGTCCAAAACATATGTGGGAACTGGGGACCATGACAGGTTCCATCTTTACTAAGAAGAGAAATGTTTAGAGTGGTCAGGATCAAGATGGAGATACTCAAATCAGGAAGATATTTATTTTGTATAACACAGCTGGTTTTCTTAGTTAAGTATAGTTGATTTACATATAAACAGTGTACAAACAGTACATACACCAATGTTTAGGTGGATGATACTTGTTAAAGTTGGATCTACATGAATTCCAGGACACAGGTAGAATGTTGCATTGTAATGAGATGATCATTGCTTTTTAACATTTCAATTTAATGCTTTCAGTGTTTTTAATATTGCAGCTGATCACAGCGGTTTCTGCACTGCAAAATTAGCTGGATGTAATAGCAAAAAATAACCTAAAATCCACAGTAATACAGATGTAATCATTTTATTTAGATGAAAATACACACCATGTTCATTATTCATGAAAAAAAAAGGTATGTTGGGAGTAACAAACTAAAACTTAAGGGAACAACATGGAACTACATAATGTACACATGCCAAACTTTTTGTTTCAGTATCTGTCAAAGTTTTAACATGGCACTCTCATGACTCTCTCAATAAAATCAGGAATTATGTTAAATGAATCAGACTTCACTTGACTGTAAATCTGATATTAGCCCCAGAAGATTATGAGTATTGACTGTATTAAAAATTTACAAGCATGGTGGCATCTGCACACACAACTGAATAAATAGAATGGATTTTTAACTTAGTGAATGACCCCAAAGCTTATTGATTTCTGGCAGTTAACAGAATTTTTAAAAACAAATACCTGCCGACTGCAACAGCAGTGGTCTGGTGGTGGTGTGCATAACTAATACAACAGAATTTGAGACATTGGAAGAAACCACCAAGATCTGTTGTTAAATATAGGCTTGGATAAACATCTCCTAATAATCATTTCTGTGGTAATTGAAGAATATACAGTATATTCATGTGGCAAGGATATATTCATGTTACTGTGTCTATGTGTTACTATGCAAAAGTCTTGACCCACCCCTCATATCTCTATATTTTGCTTCCAAGGAGCCAAACTTTCTTGTAATTTTTAAAGTTGTCTTGAGCAATAGTTCTCCAGACTTGCTGAAGTTTTTCTTTGGACATTGGCTTCTTTTTCACTCATTTTCAGTCCAGTCCTTTAACCTGACCATTTTCAGAGGAATGTGAAGAAGAACAGTGTTTACAACTATCTGTAAAACAGAGTGGAGGTTCTGTCATGGTTTGGGGCTTCATTTCAGCCAGTGGTGTTGGAGATCTTGTCAAAATTGCAAAAGGTGCCAGACAGGACAAGGTTTAGGAAGTTTAAATCTGGCTGGGCTGCCGAGTCCTGCATTTGGGTCCACACTCTTCACTTGCTACACAGCATATCATGATACAATCAGATTTAGATACACCATGCAATACCTGGACTGCATCTGATTGGCATTTTTCAGCATGACAATGATTTTTGCAAACAACTTAAAACAACTTAACCCTCATCCTACTGACATATTTAACATACACAGAATACAAACTTGGGCTCCTGGGGATCCAAAAATAATTTAGTTATTTCTTCTCAAAGCATTATTAGTCTAAAGGAAAGAAAAAAAGAAAAAAAAAAGATTGATTATTATTATTGCAAAGTTAAAATTAATTTACATATTAAGCAAAATAAAAAATCTATATATTTCTTTAATATAACTTGCAGCTTTTATCCTAAGTACAATCCATATTATTACTTAAAAGCTTATTTGCCTTCTGCTGATCCTGGTATCACTTAATTTTCAGTACTTTTAAATATTTTTGATTTATATGTCATTTATATCAAATATAATATAAAATAATTGAAATAAACACACAACAAGCCAGCTCAGAGATTAAATCTCTCTAGTGTATCCTGGATCTGCACCCAGGCCTCCTCCTGGTAGAACGTGCCTGGAACACCTCACCAAGGAAGTGTCCAGGAGGCATCCTGGTCAGATGCTCGTATCAACTCAACTGGCTGCTGTCTATGTGGAGAAGTAGAGGCTCTACTCTCAGTCTATCCCAAATAACTGAGATCCTCACCCTTCTGAAGAAGCTAATTTCTGCCCCTTGTAGTCTTATTCTTTTACTCTTTTAGCTGTCACTACCCACAGCTCTTGGCCACATGTGAGGGTGGGGACATAGATCAACCTCACCCCAAACCGGTTGCGGCGGATGGCTGCCCCTCCCTGATCCTGGTTCTGCCGGAGGTTTCTTCCTTTTAAAAGGGAGTTTTTCCTTCCCACTGTTGCCAAGTGCTTGCTCATAGGGGATCGTCTGATTCTTGGGGTTTTCTCTTCTCTCTGTATTATTGTAGGGTCTTTTCCTTACAATATAAAGTGCCTTGAGGCGACTGTTGTTGTGATTTGGCGCTATATAAATAAAATTGAATTGAATTGAATTGAATTGAACCTTAAACCAACCCCCAGACACTTAAACTCCTCCACTACAAGCTGCAACTTATTCCCGACCCAGAGTGGCCACTCCACCCTTTTCCAGCTGAGGCGCTATTTGGAGGTGTTAATTGTCATGCCAGCTGCTTTACATTCAGCCGAAAACCAATCCAGTGCAAGCTGGAGGTCACCACTTGATTAAACTAGAAGAACCACATCATCTGTAAAAAACAGAGAGGTGATACTGAGACCCCCAAACCCAATACCCTACACCCTCCACCCCTTGAATTTCCACCTAGAAATTCACTCCATAAAAATTCTGAACAGAATCATTGACAGATGGCAGCCCTGGTGGAGACCAGCACCAACTGGGAATGAGTCTGAACTGAAGCTCTCATTACGGTTGCACAGGGACAAGAAGCAACTAAAAACAACTAATGCTAAACACACACTACAGGAAATGATAGCACACAATTGTGTGTGTTTTGGGAGCAAAGGTAACACCTTTTTTTTCCAGCAGAGTGTTGGACAGGTCGATGCTGCTTGGACGGGGGCTCACAATGTAGTATTACCAGCTCTCCTTTTCATGTGTGGCATGACCCCCCCCCCCCCCCCCCCCCCCCCCGGGTT
>VUQS01036001.1:0-10356 GCA_015108495.1 Heterochromis multidens
CGTGCCTCACAGGAGCAACAAAAGAAAGCAAGTATTAGTTAAAAAAAGCATAAATAAAAGCAATAAAGTGCAAATAAGTACACAAACAGGAGATTATTTGCATTATTATTATTAGTAGTAGGTCATTACTCTGTGACCACTAGATAGCAACATTCACCCTGAAATCAAATGTTGTGTCAACAGCAGACACACCCTAAGGAAGAAAATGTATTATTTATACTTCTGTATTATTTTATAACTAGGTGATTACTTGTTCAGACTTTTTATGATGTTTTAAGAAAGCTTTAAATTGAAATCAACACTAAACTAAGTTTCTGTTTTTTTGTTTGTTTTTTTTCCCAATGAGAGTGTCTGTGCTCACCTAAAATCTGATTTAAAGACAACACCGCAACTAGTTTGAAGCCTGTGTTGCACTTCACACACATTGCATTGTGAGTAGCCTTTCAGCAATGCATGAGACATTTTCAGCAGTGTTTTTGTGTAAACGTTGTGTAACGGTAAACTTTGTGCAAATATTTGTATGTTCATATTTGTAATGAGGGGCTAAACAAAAAACATATTTTTAGAGGCACTAAGGACAAAACCGTCATGTTTCCCTTGTTTTTTGGGTCACATCAAACTAGAAATGCACACCAGCTAAGAACGGCTGTGCACCACATGACTGGTTGTAGCTGATGGAGCAATGGAGCCACAGAGTATGGTACTAGTTACTCTGCCCCATGCAGTATATTTCTACGGTGGTGTGAGCCAGTAAAGAAGTGAAATGTGGCTGTTTTGTCTTTGTTGACTTGGAAGTTTACATTTTGCTACCTTTTCACATCCTTTTGGGCTACATTAATTGGATCTTGGGTTCAGTTTTCCACTGAGGTTTTTACCATTTGAAGCCTGACCTTGTTTTAGAATTTCTAACAAAGTAACAGAACTATTTTTATTTTCTGCAGAAAAAACATGTTGTACCCAAAATATTATTCAAATCGTAGTATTTTTATATGTCTTTGAACATGCCTGGAGGGGATCTTCTATCCTTCTCTTTGCACCTTACATGTAGGTGATGTGCCAGAACCCCCATGGGAAAAAAAATAAAAAATTATACCACGCATTACTTAAACCAATATTAAAAACATTCCCCTGAAGTAGATTTTCATCAGATATCAATCAGCAAAACAACTGTTGCTTTGTTGAGGTCACGCCACATGGTCTGGGGTTTTCTAATGTATTTCAAATAGTGCAACTTTAGTCAGGATAATAAACATTGAAAATAACACGAGAGACAGCTGGATAAATTACTTGGTTGGTGTTTATGAAAGATTGTGATTCATTCTATAAAGCAAACAATCATCTGAAGTGTTTCACTTGAATTTTACCTGAGCACATAAAGTGCTGATTCAGATATTTAATATGCTTCCTTTTGTCAGTCATAAGCTGTTTTCACATATGCTCTGCAGCCCTGAACTTTTGTAGAACTTACTCAGCAGAGGTGCGTGTGAGAAGGCAGATGTCTGATGCAGTCGAATCGGACTGTTCTTTAACTTGCCAAGAATGTGTAAAATTGTGTCAAATTTGGCCAATAAGTGAATAGCACTTATTGGCACAATAGCACTCATCTGGTGCACACAGGTAATAACAAAGGACTAAAACCTATTGGTTGTCATGTCTGCTGCCTCTGCACACTCTCTGCAGGCATTTACATCACCTAAACCACATAGAGTAATTCCAATAGTCTGAACATTTCTGAAGCATGTTTCATGCTGCGTGCTACATATAAGTAAGGATAACTATGGAAAATATCCTGTAAATGTATTATGATATATTACATTGCCCGGCAACCACCTAATGATGGACTAAAATTACATTTATATAGTAGAACAGGACCTGAACATTACATTACCCCTATTTTTTTTTTTTTTTTTTACTTTTCTCAATGTGATTAAGTATATCAGTTTGCCAACATCACGAATCGATCAAACAATACTGTAAAATGGGCATGTGCTTGTAGAGTAAATCCCTACTTTGTAAAAGAACTGCTAAAGGTGATGTCTGGGTCTGTTTTGGGTAGAAGACAGACGAAAGGATCTGTGAGTACACTCGTGGCAGTAGTTCTTAGGTCACCATTCACGTCATAAAAGTGTGATCAGCCTAATTGTTTTCCTTCTTCTTGTCAGTTTATTGCCAGAACTTTGCAACAAGCTTCAAAGAGAGCGAGATGAACGCCATTGCAGCCGACATGTGCACCAATGCCCGACGTGTGGTCCGTAAGAGCTGGATACCCAAGCTAAAGCTACTGATGGCGGAGAGTGACGCCTACTCTGCGTTCCTTCCTGATGGTGTCAAGACAGAGGAAGACGCCCTGGGGGCAGATCCAACCTTCGACCCTGCCTCATTGGAGTCCGCCAGTGGTGCTGGTATGGAGTCGGGCGGCTCTTCAGGTGAATCGCTACCAGGTGTGGGTGGGGATGGAGGACCGTTATTTTGAACATTTGGTGACGCACATACCAGTATTCCCCAGTTGCGCTTGCCTCCTCACTCTTTGGCCCACGCTGATCTCTCACATCTTGACTGTCTATACTACACTGTTAGGGTCAACAGTTGTTACCCTGATGTAACCAGGACTTGAAAACTTAAATTTTTGCTTTATGACTGTATAATGGAGGTAATCAAGGAAAGGGAGGGCATAAGAGGGTTTTTAGTTGTCTCCTAACTGCCCTCTGCCTCCCCTTGTCTTTTTAAGGTGTGTAAGCGCATCCACTGTTGCATATTAAATACATTCCCTGAGGTGCTGGTGGTTTGGGGGGAGGGCGGGGAGTTACTGGTGCAGCCTGAGGAGGAAGAGATGGCTGGATGGACAGATTTCCAGGAGTAGAAGTGACGGGTATATTGAATGTAAGTGTCGGTGGCATTTTTCTCTATGCAAACCAGACAACTTGTATTCCAGCCTCGGGAAAGAAACAAAATTTAAAAATAGATACATTATTAAAACAAAGTAACACTACCTGTTCTTCCTCCCCTTGCATCTTCCACTGATCACCCTGCGAGTATTCTTCAGCCTCACCTCACCTTTCTTGAGACCAGAGAATCTCACCTGAGTGTTTCACTGTGTGCTGTCTTATAGAAATATATCTCATCTGCCTCTGTTTTTTAATTTTCTTTGCATGTTTCTCTGTCTGTAAACTGAAAAATGATCCAGAAAGAAGGTGAAAGGTTTTTACTCAGAAGATTGTAAAGGAAAAAAAAAAAAAATTGAAGGGCAACAGGTAATCAAAGATGGTCATATTTTTAGAAGACACAACTATATTTATACAAGTGCCCATGCCTAGAATGGTGTGAGCAATGAGAATAAGAGGGATTGTTTTAAAATCTCAGTATTCAGCTTTTATTGAAAGAGGGCTTGTCAAATAAGGAAAAGTGCTATTTTTGCAGGAGTATAATAATAATGAAAGGAGTCTTATCATAAGAACCTCAGCCATTTATTTTTATCCTTATTTTACAGTGAAAGTGATGGAATGAGCAGTTGAACTGCTAAATTTGACACATTTCATCTTTTGTTCACTATCTTTAAAGGAATAATAAGACTGCTTCCGCTGGCACGACTGTGACTATGATTACCATTTCTTGTTAGGTTGTGAACCTGCAACATTTGCCTCCTTTGATAAAACATTGGCCCACAGTTTTGAAGATTACTTTTGGACATTTATAGGTTACATTTATCTGACAACTCTGCTAGTTTAGTCTTCGAAGTGAAATTATTAAAAGGAGAAAAAAAAAAAAGTACGAACGTTCACAGGAAATAATTGTGAAATGAGGGAGTGTGTCTTTCAAATCTTTACATTTGTAAACAGAAGCAAGTGGGCACGTGATGTCATAAAGAGGCAATGCTGCTTGAAGCAAAAAGGTTTTAATGGTACTATGTGTTCGTTCGTGTGTGTGTGTGTGTGTGTGTGTGTGTGTGTGTGCGTGTGCGTGTTCAACATAATTCTCTGGTAAGAAAGCCAAGTCTGTATTGTGCAGATGTGTCTCTGGTGTGTGGCTTATTCATGTATGCAATGCACCACCTCTTTAATCTGGAAATTCAAAATGAGTTTTATTTTGAAGTTTGAAATGATTTTGCACCTTCCATGAGCGATAAGAGTGGTGGTTTCTGCACCTTATTGAGAAGAACTGGTGGTTCATGCACCTTTTGAGAAGTGTTGTGTAGCAATCAGACCCCTTTAGGTGGAATTTGTCTTCTATTTTTTTTTTCTCCCATGCCTGCCTGTATTTTTTGTTTAGTAGTGGCACAAACTCCTACTGTAAATAATCAAGAAGACTGTTGAGTTGAATCCTAAGTGTTCTTTTTTCTGTTGCTGAATGTGTCTGATTAAGAAATGTCAACAACTGACCTTTTGTATGTGGAAGTTGGTGTTTGCTAGAAACCTTTTGAATGCATGTTAATCTGTAAGATGGAGGTCAGTACAGGGGATTCATTCTTACATTTGCAAGTGGAAAAACATGAAAGTTGTCGGGGTCTGACTTGGAATGTGTTCTTAGCCTGAAATGCTCTCACAGACAACTGATTACTTTCTTTTTCAGGAAAGGTTTTTCCGTAGATGTTCTGTTTTTGTGAAGACAGGTAGAGTTTGAAAGCCGGAAGAAGTTGATGCTTCCTATTGAAAGCAGTTAAGTCTGAAACTGCTCTGTCTCACTGAAAAGACATAAAATAACTAGTGGCATGATAGATACATTCTAGCTCAGCATATTTTCATTATTGTTTAAAATTCTAGGATGGTTTAGGTGGGAGATAGAATATATGGATGAAACAAAATGCAGTACCTTGTGAGTATTCATTAAGGGTAATAACAAAACAAACCTCAGTTTTGCATTTGACTGTAGATGCCATATGAGCACCCCTCCCCCACATACCTCAAGTATCTTTGAAGACTACTGTGCTTCCTGTCCCTTATGCAGCTGGTGTCATGTTTCACTCCTACAAGTTTATTCATGCATTTCATAAAGGCAAAGCAGCATTTATGTGATTTGATCTGAATTATAATATGTAGCTTTAATTTGTTTAGAGGTTTTCAAGAGATGTTGCTTTACATTTAAAGGGTACAACTTAAAGAAGTCCAGTTGCCTTCTTTCAAACCCTTAGACTACCATGTCCTGGATGAATGAGAATTTACACAGACACGTTGCTTTACATTCTTTTACGTATGACCATTACAAAAAATTGCCAGGCTTGCCAGGCATGTTAAAGTTGCCATAATCAGGTGAAAAGTTTGCTTTATCACATGATGTTATACAGAAGATCTGTCAATGAGTCTCCAAATAAGATGAAATGTGAAAAATTAAGCTTTTAACGTGAGAAACACGTTTCAGTTATTTCTCACAGTAATCATATTACTCAGCGATCCACTGAATGACTTTTACTCAATTCTGAGTCATTGACGAGAGCTCAGCTATCACCAGTGAATCGGCATCGACTCTTAATGAAGCAGCACCCCAACCCGTATACGGAAATGTCCCCTACTGCACCATTGACCTAGTAAAATTATGCTGCTGTTGCACCTCACAAGCTTTTACTACACATACACACTGGTTAGAGCCCATCCGATCAGTTCAACAAGTTCAGTTGAAATAAAGTGTGGTTATGGGACTTTTCAGGGGCTTCACCATTTAGTAAAAGTTCACTGACAGCCAAAAACTCCCTTGTTCACAACTTACTTGCTCAGTCCTCCATCATCACTAGGTTTGTGGGTGTTACTCTTTTTTAACTTGTGTTATTTTGAGAGCTCTCATGCTTTTTTTAAATTGCACATCCTAAGCAATTTCTCTACCTTTCAGCATACGTGTTTACACTTATAAAATATGTAGACCTACACACTTGAATGGATAAGGTGTGGCATGGCATTGGGAACCTTTTGTCACTAAACAGTACATATATAAATATGATTATATACATGTATAGATAAATACTGTATATTATATATAGACGCACACATAGATTGTTTGTTGTGCACTCGCAGCATGAGGTATATATTTACCCAGATACAACGCTTCTCTTCACAACCTGTGCAGTAATTGGTCTGCCCATGTCTTTGCCCCTGCTCTTTGCCCTCTGTAACCCTGTAGCACCAGTGGACCTCCTGTACTGCTCATCCTCCTCTTTCTGTGTTCCAAGTGCCAATAACTTTGTGAAAGCCCTGTAACTGTGACCCAACATTATCAAAGGTAATTGCACATTAACAACTTTAAGATAAATGAATACAAATCATAGAAAAAATGTTAAAATGGAACAAATAATGAATATCTTAATAAAAGATTTGTAACAATTTCTTTAAGACTCCTCTTTTTGTGTTTCTTTGTTTTATTGGTGTTGCCTACCATTTACTCTCATGGCTTTTGCTCACTGGTGAACTTAATTTAATCGTACTTTATTGCAAGTGATGGTGAAATAAAGTATAACATGTTTTGATGGGACAGTACTGCTGTGGTTAGCATAGCAAGAAGGTCCTAGGTTCAAATCCACCAGCTGGCTGGGGCCTCTCTGCGTGGTGTTCACATGTTCTCCTTGTGTTTCCATGGGTTCCCTGCGTGTTAGGTTAACTGGTGATTCTAAATTGACTATAGATGTAAGAGTGAGTATTAAATGGGTGTCTCTCCGTGTTAACCCTGTAGTAGGCTGGTGACTTGTCCATTGTGTACACCACCTCTCGCCCCATGACAGCTGGGATAGGTTCAAGCCCTGAACTGGATAAACTGTTAGGAAAATGGCTGGATGTTTCATTATTTTAGAATTGATTTAATTAAACCTGAGTTTTACCTCAAACAATAGAAATTGTGTTTTGGCCTAGGAAAATGTCAACTTAGGTTGATTTATAGACTCAAAATCTATTTTATGCTACATCTAAATTTAAAAAGGTCTATTCGTTGAAGAAATGCTTCCTTGTTGAAGTGTTGTATTGTAATTTATTTAAGTAAGTCATAAACCTAACTTTTAAAAATGCAAACTCATTCTTGGATGTTCCTCTTCAGCCACACTTCAGTGCTCACACCTGGAAGCTGTCATGTATGACCTGTTGTTCTCATGCTTTATGAACATGTCTCACACAGTTGTTTCTGCCTTCATTTGTTTACAGTCTTGCCTTTGCATGCTTGAAAAGAGCTGCCTCATGAGGTGTTAAATGACATGACATATTTCATATTTAGCTCTGTAAAAGGGGAAAAAAAGTGAAAAATGTTTACATCAAAATGTCACATTTCCTCACAGTGAATATGTCAAAATCATAGAAATAGTAAATTAGTAATTAATTTTTATCAGAAGCTTTGACAAAAATTACTGAATGAAAAAAAAAATGGGAATGATGCTTCATCAACTGGGATATAAATTTAAAATTCAGTCTGTCATGTACTAGACCAACCAATTCAGTATGAAGCACTGCCACTGTCTCCATTTTCTTTGGATGTATGACCTCTTTTAACCTTTGTTTCAGAAGCAGATGTCAGACGTGCAATACTGAGCAGAGTTGAGTAGGTTTTTAAATTTCCATTGTTAAGTGCACCACCCAGTGTTAAAAGACTACCAAGACAACAAACTACAGGAAATCAAATCACTCAAACTGTAAAAAAAAAAAAAAAAAAAAAAAAAAAAAAAAATATAAAAAAAAAAAAAAAAAAAAAAACATCTTATGATCTTCTGGCTCAACAGCTCAAATCTAAGCTTGTTATGGTGATATTCACTGTAATTGTACACTGATGAAGAACAAACACTAAAACTGGAGTATTGTGCAATACAGCTATAAAATAAAGAACTGATCTATAAACACTGTAAAACTGACCCAAAGTTTTGCCAGCTTGCTAGCTGACTGTTTAGTTTGCTGCCACAGTAATGGACTGTACAGTAAAGAAAGTATTCTTTGAAAATGGGTTCTAAACCTACATTAATCTTAAGTTTACAACCCCAGTTTCAAAAAAGTTGGGATGCTGTGTAAAATGTAAATAAAAACAGAATGCAATGATTTGAAAATCAAAAGAAATATATTTTATTCTCAATAGAACATGTTTAAACTGAGACATTTTACTACTTCATGAAAAACATTAGCTCATTTTGAATTTGAAATCTCAAACATCTCAAAGTTGGGATAAAGGCAACAAAAGAGTTGAAAAGTAAGTGGTACTAAAAAGAAACACTTGATTTTTCAACTAATTAGGTTAATTGACAACAGGTCAGTAACATGATAGGGTATAAAAAGTGCATCTCAGAGAGGCAGAGTTTCACCAATCTGCAAAAAAAAAAAAGAAGAAAAAACTGCATCTATAAATTTCAGAATAATGTTCCTCAACATAAAATTATGAAGACTTTGAATATTTCATTGTCTAAGGTAAATATCATCATCAAAAGATTCTGAGATTCTGAAGAAATCGCTGTGCACAAGAGACAAGGTCGAACATTGATACTGGATGATGATCTTTGTGCCCTCAGACAGCACTGCTTTAAGAACAGGCATGATTCTGTTAGGGATAGGGTGAGATGGAGGCAGATGATCTATTTCTAGCTCAGCAACCATGTTTGAACTTCTTTGCGACAGTGAGTATGTTAACTCCTTTGTACAAAAAACTCTGATTGTCTTAAGCTGTTGTGCTATTAAAGCACAGGCAGACCAAAAGTGATGGCACCAATAGAAGAACATTACATCTATTTCATTTTTTTTTCCATGAGAGGGGGAAGAGCAACTTCATCACAAATATAAAACAGAAGATGCCAATAAGAAAAAGGCCTACTGTTAAAATAAGCCTGTGTACTAGTGGTCTTGGATGATGAGTAGTGGTTTCTAAATGAAAATGAGAGGAATCTAAACCAAACCCTTAGGATAAGCTAAGACACACCAACATTTTACAGTGAATGACTAGAATAAAGTACAATTTACTGATGAATCCAAGTAATATTTCATATTATATTTCACACAGCACAAATATCATGTATCTCTTGGTCTAGTTCAGCACACACAACAGTAATCATGGGAAAGACTGCTGACTTGACTAACACAGTTGTCCAGATGATGATCAGTGACACCCTAAACAAAGAGGGTAAGACATAGAAGGTCTGAAATGGCTGGCTGTTCATATTAATGGAAAGTTCACTGAAAGGGAAAAGTGTAGTAGGAAAAGGTGCAAAAGCAACAGGGATGACCACAGCCTTGAGAGGATTGTCAAGAAAAAAACCTGGAAGAGCTTCACAAGAAGTGGACTGAGGCTAGTGTCAGTGCATCAAGAGTCACCAACACACAGATATCTTTAGGAAAGGAAACAACTGTCCCAATCTTAACATGAAACTACTCCGGAACCAGAGATGTTAGAAGTGTCTCACCTGGGCTGAGAAGAAAAAGAACTGGACTATTGCTCAATGGTCCAAAGTCCTCTTTTCGGATCAAAGTAAATTTTGCCACATCATTTGGAAATTAAGGTCCTAGAGTCTAGAAAAAGAGTGGAGAGGCACAGAATCTAAGGTGTTTGAAGTCCAGTGTGAAGTTTCTCCAGTCTGTGATAATTTGGGGGACCATGTCATCTGCTGGTGTTGGTGGTGGTTGGTCCACCGTGTTTTAAGTCCAAAGTCAATTTAGCAGTCTACCAGGAGACTTTTGAGCACTTCATGCTTCCTTCTGCTGACAAGCTTTATAGAGATGCTGATTTTCTTTCCCAACTGAACTTACCACCGGCCCAAAGTGCCAAAACTACCGAATGGCTGCTGACCATGTTATTAATGTGACTGATTAGCCAGCCAACTCGTCCGACCTCATATGCTGTATGAATAAAACAAAAACTGCCCAGTAAAGAAATACTCTGAGTGAAAAATTTACATTTTTCAGATTAAGCATTTAAATCAAATTGTTAGTGTAATTTGTGACTAAACATTTTGCTTAAGATTTGAAACTAACGTGTAATAGAAGTATTAGAAGTGCTCTCAGACTTTTGGACCCCAAATAATATTTTTTAAAATATTATATATATTTTTATATATATGTATACACACATACACACACACACACTACCAGTCAAAAGTTTGGACACACCTTCCCATTCAATGTTTTTTCTTTATTTTCATGACTATTTACATTGTAGATTCTCACTGAAGGCATCAAAAATATGAATGAACACATATGGAATTATGTAGTAAACAAAAGAGTGTGAAATAACCCAAAACATGTTTTATATCTTAGATTCTTCAAAATAGCCACCCTTTGCTTTGATCACTGCTTTGCACACTGCTGGCATTCTCTTGATGAGCTTCATGAGGTAGTCACCTGAAATGGTTGTCCAACAGTCTTGAAGGAGTGCCTTGTCAGGGTTCATTTGTGGAATTTCTTGCTTTCTTAATGGGGTTGG
>VUQS01036005.1:2616-13850 GCA_015108495.1 Heterochromis multidens
AAGAACAATTTAAAAAAAAAAAAAATTTAAATTAAAAAAAAAAATTATATAAAAAAAAAAAAAAAAAAAAAAAAAAAAAATGAACACAATCACTTTGGCATCTTTAGTTTTATCTTTATGTAAATTATCACTGCCATTATTAGTTGTAATCCAATTGCTCAGTATATTAGCTGTATCAGTCAAAGCTCAGACCTGAAGGCATACCAAGGGGCGTGCTGAGGAATGCTGTTCATCTCGCAATTGGAAAGAACTCTGGGATTAGTGCAGATTGAGGAGATTTATATCACCATAGCACCTGTAGTTTGGCATGACTGACACTGACTGTGTCACAGTTCCATTCTCAGTCTCATTCACATCTGTTAAGAGAAAACCGTACGCATGCTGGGAGTGAAAGAGAGTGAGAGAGAGACAGAGTTACAGATGGTCAGTAGGTTTTCTCAATAAATCAATAACCCAAGAAGAAAGTTCTTTAAATTAGTATTGCGATCATGATCTTATTTACCATCCCTATTTTGCTTCAGGCTGAATTGGAACAAAGACCCCTCATACAACATTTCCAACATCCTCCTGCTTAAGTGCAGTTTTTCATTGCAGCTGGACACCACTTCCTTCCTGATTCCTGACACAAATTTTTATGATATACCATAATTGGGCTTCTACTTTAACGTGTTAGAATTAGAAAAGTTTTATCTTTCCTCTTGTTCTGCTGATCCATATCAATCATTTTTTGTCACATATTTGGATAATTTCATTACCAAGTAAAAGCCCATATTGAACAACAATAGACAAAAGAACTGAACAAACATTTAGATAATAACTTAATGTTACTGCCATCACTGATGCATATGCAGTCAGTGGGTTTGTTGACACATTTGTAGTAGTTTTTACTAGATATCACCAGTCACCTCACCAGAAATTGAATACTGTCATGATCCTGGGTCTGTTACCCAGTGTTTTGTTTTTTGTGATGTTTCAAGTTCTGTTTATTATTAAATATCTTCAGTTTTTGTTTCTTGAGTTTACTTTTCATGTATTATACCAGAGTGTTTGTGTTATTTCTTTTGTAGGTTGTGGTTATTGTGGTATTTCTCTTTTTAGTTATCCTGCCTTTCCTGTGTTCCCTATGTTTAGTTAAGTCTCCGACTGTCAGGGGCTGGTTGCGTGGAAGACAGAGTGAGGACCCAAAGTGCAGACTCCGGAGACTGACATGAGTTTAAAGGTAGCTTTATTGCTAAGACAAACGTAACTCAGAATACAAACAAAAGGCTCTGATGGGCAGAGCATGCATAGGAACTAATGACTGAACAGGAAGCATAGAGCACACAGCTAGCAGGGAAACAACAACGACACAACAAGGAACTGAGGAAAACTAAGGGTTTAAATACACACATGAGGTGATCAGGGAAATGGAGAACACCAGGGAACACAGGTGAGCTAAATCATAGAGTAACGAGACAGAGGAAGCAAAACTGAACATGATGCACAAGAGATGAGGGACTACCAAAGTAAAACAGGAAACATAACACTCACACTGAGACTTAGTCACATCTCTATGTTTGTTACTCTTCCCGAGTGTCAAGTTCACGTGTCCTAGTCTGACAGGACACAAGGCACATTGGATAATACTGATCAGATACACAGAAAGACACACGGAGAGAGAGCCAGAGAGGGAGACACACGGAGAGCGAGAACGAGAACGAGAGCGAGAAAGAGTGAGAGAGCGACAGAGTAAACAAACAGATATGGAGACAAGACAGACTGGGGAGACGAGACATGGACAACCACACGGAGACACTGAAGACAGGACATGGAGAAGACGGGACGTAAACAAACACAGAGACGTAGAAGACAGGACAGGGAGACAGACTGGTACAGGAACACAAGGGGAGCACAATATAAGGGAAGTCAAGGAATATACTAACAGAAACCAAGAACATACTAAACATGAAACCAGAGCTATGAACTAAGAACATTAAGGAAACAAACCAATCACTGAAGAAAAGGTACAAAACTCAAAACGCTGGATCAACATCCCAGGCATCAAGACAGCATTATAACGAAAACACCAAAGTAACAAAACTAGAAAGTCCATACTGCTCAAAAACTGGGTCAACTGACCCAGGACCATGACACCGACTCCCTATTAGTGGTTCTTGTTTAGCTACTTCCTGTTTTATTTTAGTAGTCTCTTGTCTTGTGTACTTTGTATTTAGTTTTATTTCCCCAGTCTCGTTCTCCCCAATTAATTTCAGCTCTGTTCCCTGGTGTTTTCCATTTCCCCAATTACCCCAGTGTGTATTTAAACTCCCATTTGCATTTGTTCACTGTTGCGTCATACTGTTTACCTGGCTGCGTGTTTTTCCCAATGTGCCTGTATGGATTATTCATCTCTGTTTTCATCTGCATTGTGAATTTGGTGCCTCTTCCTAAATAAAGGTCATTTTTCAGTTAGTTTAATCCATGTCTGAGTATCTGCATCTAGGTGTGCTTTCTACTTAATTCACGACAGAACGACGCGACCATACTATGGACCCCACAGACATCGCAATTTTGCTGGATGAGGAGCTAATATAGGAGTTCCAGAGATTTTCTAAAATCTCTGCATCAATCCAGGACTCAACAGACATTAATGTTCTTATAACGGGTCTTTCTGGCACAAGGGGGATAATTACCACATCATCCTCTCCTGCTTTAGTCTCCTACCATCTCGGACATTTTTAATTTCACGACCCAGACAGAAACACAGACTGAAAAGACTGAAATTCCGGCCTCCCAGTTCTTAATGCCACATACACTTCACCTGTCATCTCCAGCTCCTCATCCTCACCATAACCAGCTAACTCTCCTTTACTGCAGCAGCCAGCTAGCTTTCCATCAGTGCAGCAGCAACAACAACAGCCCGTTACTCAAGCTTTGCCACCAGCCAGCCACAGGAAGATGCGAGGATCTCAGTGGCAGACCCGGGACTGTGAGCCGGGAGTCTCCATCACCTCGGTAAAGCTATTGTCCATCTTGCTGGACCTGGCCCTGGGATTGCCTGAGCCCCAGCGTCATCTGGCGATGCCACACTGCTGAACTGCCCATCCGAGGAGGATGTTGTCGACTCCACGTCAGGTCCATCCTCCTTCCTGGCTGGGCTGTGGACTGAGGATGTGGTGCCTGCAACTCTTGCCCCGCTTTCTCCCTCTTCCAGAAGGAAGCGGGGCACCCGCCGACGTAGCCAAAGGTCCAAGCCAGCAGCTGTTGTGAGTACTGAGAACCTGCTTTTGAGTGCTTTGCTTGAGCCTGCCTTGCCAGAGACTGAGTTTTGTTTCCATGAGCCGGCCTCACCAAAGACTGCATGCCCTGCGCAGCCCCAGTCGCCAGAAGAAACTGTATGCCCCGCGCAGCCCTGGGCTCTACAGTTAGCTGTGAGCCCTTGGTCATAAATATAAAAACAGAATTCAAATATAGGCTTAGTCTACGTACAAATTGATATGAGGTCTGCAAGTACAGTGTAGGTGTCCTGTTTTAGGATCATATATTAATGCTTATAGAACAATAAAATTGTTAAACTGTTTGCTGCCAACAGAAAAAAAAATAAGTTTGTGTGTAATAATCTACATTTTTTGCTGATGCTCATTTGGGAAACACAAAGATACACAAAGAATTATTTGGAACTCTCCTACTCTCCCATCAGTGGTCTGAGTGATCTTCTAGGAATAGTGATGCTATTTTGTGAGACTTGATTGGTCAGTAGGTGGTGATTTCAGACCTGTTGATCTCTAATTTGGAACATAACCTGCTCAGGTAGGTTAGGTGCCAGATTTACTAACGTGTTGTGCCACCGTGAACTGGGTTTTGGTGTTAAAAAGTATTTTCTGTATTTACAAAGAGTGCAGTGACAAGATTGTGGGTAAGAGGTCGGATCTCAGATTTTTACAACGGACTCTTTTTTCATATGCATTTCTGGGGTTCCTTTCTCAAGGCGCAAAGTATAGGGAGGGGAATATTTAATTCAAGCGCACAAACTGATTTACTAACATTTGCAATACGCAATTTACTGCTAATTGTGCTGATATTTAACACAGAAAAAAAGCATGTTTTATTTTTTGTGCTTGATATTGAAATGAACTGACTGTGCCTGTGTTTAGAAAACAGCCCAACTTTTATGAATCACCTGTAAAACTAACCACACCTATGAGCACTATTTGGGAATTGTGCTCACATGCTATTTTGCCCTGTTTAGTAAATCTGGTCCTAGGTGCTTTTTTCGGCCTTGTACATTTGTATGTGCTGTGACTGGTGTATTTGTAGTGAGTTTTTGAGGGTGCACCTAAATGGCAAATGGACTGCTACTTATATAGCAAATTTGCTCTCTCATACTCTCTATACCTTCAAGTGCTATGTGTTTTCACGCATATACTCACACAGATGCAAGTTGGGGTTCAGTATCTATCCCAAGGACCAGGGGTACTTTAACGGATACTTCCTGATTGATTGAGGAGCCGGTGTTGTACCAAAAAGTGATTTCTGGTGTTTCTGTGTTTTTTATGTCTAATATTTTTGCTTATAGTGATAAATAGTCTGCAATCAACAGGATTTATGAAGGGGTTATATATAAAATAAAGAAATTACCTGTTTTGTAAGTATCTTTATGACTCTGTGTTATTGCACCTCCTCTGTGTTCTACATTATAATCAATCCAGACCTTTTTGGCCATTTAAAATATCTTTATATAACTCTTATGTTATATTTGTTGCAATTTCTGCTGCCCTCTTGTACAGATCTCTCTTGAAAACAACATTTTTAATGTCAATGACATTTTTACTGTCATAAATAAAGGATATATAAAAGTTGCTTTGCCAAAAACTGATTGCAGCTTTTACCTTGCGACAGAAATGTTCTTTCTGGCTCAAAATGGCTTGATATCATTCATGAGAGATATGTTTGAGATATGTTTGACAGATTATAGGCCAACAAGTCATTTACAACTGTTTAAATACCGGTAATAAGTTTTTGGCAAATACTGGAAATCACTTTTTGGCAGATAATCACCTTTTTTGGCAGAACTACCACCCTTCTGATTAGTGAATGACCCACTCTTTCTCCTGAACCACAGTCACTGAAGTAACTTTCCAAACTTACATTTAGATAAGCTGATTAGTCCAATTTTTTGCCTTTCAGCTTCACATTTTTAAGATTTTCTTCAGCATTCCAGTAACCCGGCGACAGTAAAGATTCTGATTGTTCATTGCAGAAATTACATTTGTTTTCATTATCAAAACATTTGAAGAACTATACACGTTGGATATAAGTATTTTAAAAATAATACTAACAGCTTTATATGTAGTACAGAATTTGCAACAGCTATGTCCTCTGCCAGTCAGTACCTTAAAAAATTGTCCCAAAAAGCTTTTTCTAGGAGCAAATTTTCTTTTTCAAAGAATGTGTAGAGTATTTTTTTAGCATTCACAGTGGCAATACTATTTATCATGAACAAGGTTCTCACTTTTCATTAAATGGCATTTACCGTTACATAATGAATTAACAAGAAGGCAATAATTTAACAAGAAGAAATTAATAACCAACCATAAATGTCTGGTACATTAGAGCTCACTTCCACATTTTAGATGCTAACAAGTTTTGTAGAATTCTTTTTGTATTAGCTTGTCATTTACTTTTCAACTTAAAATATCATCTGCTCTAATTTATAGTAGTTTTAAAGCGATATTAGTTTTTACCACTAGATGGCAGTAGAGTCTTTGGTATGTTATTCAATCCAGAAAATAACAAATATCCTGGTTGTGCTTGTTGTGATCCACATGTGAACCTCAATAAATTAACAAAGATTCAACAAGTTGCCTAGCTACTATACCAATTTCTTAAGGAAAATAATGCAACAGCAGCTATTTACAATCATTTACCCTCAAAACTCCAGCAATTGCGTAGCAAGCATGGATGTCTAAACTGTTATGGGCCAAAACAATATACATCCATTTAATTTTGTAAAAAGATTATTTTTTGTTTACCCCCCAAAAATTAGTCACAGAGACAAATTTATACCAAATCAGAAAGCCTACTTTTACTAATTTTTTTATGCCTGTCTTAACACAACATTCAGGTCAATCATTCTTTATTCCTTAAAAGATCCTCTTTAATTGTGTTTTAAATGTAAGTGACCCAGTTTGTCCACACAGTCATTTTTTTTCTATTTTGCAAAAATGCATCTGACTGAGTTAATCAGTATCAGTTGGACAATTTGACATGCTTTCCCTGTTGAACTGCAGCAGGGGTATTGGGGGGAGGGGGTAAGTCAACAAATGAAATGAAATCATACCTGATTTGCTTCATTTTGATGACAGAAGCTTCAAATTAAATAGATATAGATATGTTGAGAATATTTCTTTTTACAGAGGGGGATGGTGGTTATTGTGCAAAGAATGTTTACATTCTTTGTGCCTTAAGAAATTGATCTATTAAACATTTTTGTTGATTTGTTGTGGGTGACTGTTTTCTGAGGATTTTATTTTATTTATGATTGGGCATCTAACAACTGCTTTATGACAGAATTAAAAATATGTGAACCCAGCCTATAAATTATTTTATACTTTTACTTAGGTACAATCTAAGTATTTCATAACATTCTATTTTATTGCTGGCACAATATGACACTAAAAATAACAAACAAGGAGTGCCCTTCATATTGTATGTAGTCTTCCACAATAAGAACTCACTTAATTCACTAAAAGATAATCAGGAGCTGCTGTCAAGGGGAACTGCAAAATCCTTCAGGGTAAAATGCTGTCTATTTCTAGTTTGGATAGCTCTGTGCTGCCAAGTTCAATTGCATGATATGACCAACTGGATAGCGTAGTAAGACCAGCAGGGCATGTGTTTGGTCCAGCTGGATGAGTGGTGTCTTGTTTTGGTCAAGAATCATCTGGCCTCCCATAGCCTAGTTCTACGCACATGGGATGCTGAATTTATGCACAAGAAATGTATTTTTGCAAGTGGCATAGTGACATAAATGTGACACCAAACTAAAGAAAAAACTAAAGGTTTCTGCCACAGTGAAAAAAGTACAATCGGGTATTTTATTTACTTGAGTGTATCTAGAAATATATTCATGTCAAGAAAATATTTTCTCTTTCAGGAAAACTTTTTTCTGCACATCTAACTGGAAGGTTTTTTTTTTTTGGAGCAAATTTCACTAGTTAACATAATTTAAGCAACAACCATCTCTCCTTGGCTCTCCAAGTCTGTCTTTTTTTCTTTTTCTTATCTCTCTCCTTCTAGATTTGCTGTTATACTTTTTTCCTCTTCAATTTGTCTCTCTCTCAGACAGACATGAGTTTTGGCCTTATTTCCTCTCATAGGAACAAAACTATTAAGAAAAGACATTGGCTTATGAATAAACAACAACAACAGCAACAAATAGATGGGAGGAGAAAAACAGAAAGAATGGGGGAAAACAACACAGGCGATGGGTGAGGAGCATAATAATTGTGTGATTTATCCTCAGTGAACCTCCACAGTCATAGCATAATTACACATGAAAAGCTAAATTTATCGTGGTGTGCTGAGCCTCCTCATTAATTTAAAGCTGAGACAGTTAGAGCGAAGGCCTTTTCTAATCCACCCACTGTTTCTCTTGTTGTCTTTTCTTCCTCTTTCCCCTCCTCTGCCATCCTCCATCCCCTCCCATTATGGAGCATTAAAATGTATATTACCCTCAGAGCTCCATCATCATAAACCACAGAGTCCCTGTGGGGTGGGGTGGCTGAGAAGAAGGCCATGAGAGAAAGGGAAACAGTCAGTTAGGCTCATTATGGACAAGAAAGGCTCTCATTAAGACGGCACTGTCTTGGCCCCATGTCCTGCATGATAGCCACCTATTTGTTGCCTAATAGCTCCAGCCACTGCAAACTTGTGAGATCCATCTCCTATAATGAGAAGTAGCAGCATTGATGCCTTTTTCTCCCAGAAAGCTGTGTGCCTCTGCATCATTAACAATCACACCAACATGCACTAATTGGCCGCTGTGTATTTTTCCTCTCCCTTCCCTCCTCTGTGTCTCCTTCTTTTTGAACACATATTCACCCACAGAGAAACAAACTTGTCAGTGGTTTGATTTGTTTATGTGTTCTATTTGTTTTTACTTGCTTCCTTAAACTGTAAATCAGAGAAGCAGTGTAGCATGGGGAGCTAATAACCCACCTTGTACATCTGCCTTTATAAATTATGCAGCAAGCCACACTGCAGCTTGTTGTCTGTCAGGGCCCACCACATTGGTAAAAGCTGGAAAGATCATTCTCAGTGCAGCTCAAAACCTGGGTCAGACAGAAGGGTGGGTGGAAACTGTCAGTAGTCACTATTTAACTCTTTAAAAAAAACAGTTAATCCAAACTGGCAATTAAAAATCTTCTTACTAATGAGCAACTGTGTGAACTTTGCCTCCTTGAATTAGTCATCTTTTAAGTTGGAAAGAAAGAAAGCACTTTAGTTAACACTAGCTACAACAAAGCAGAGTAATGTGTGATGGTACATTTTTGGCTTTACTCCATGTAAGCTGTAGACCTCTGAAACAAAAGCAACACACAACAGAAAAAAAGAGTAGAAACATTCATAGGAGCTATAATTATAAGTTAACTTCCTACCAAAATCACCTGTTTTGGGTAAGGATTAAGTATTAATCTACCCCCTTATATGGATACTGATAGAATCTGATAAATTAAATTCAGTGCAACTCAGTTCAAGTTTATTTATATAGCACCAAGTCACAACAGATGCCTCAAGACATTTATATTTCAGTTTGTACATTTGGAGTTTAATTACTCCCCTTAGTGTTTCCCTCTGTCTCATGATCCTGTGTTTTCCCTTGCATTAAGTTCACTCATGTTTCTGTGTTTCCTTCTTTTACTTATGTTTTTTTTTTGTTTATTCATTTCCTATTTTACTTTGGTAGTTATTTTTCTCTTGTGTCTTGCATTTAGTTTTACTTCCCCTCCTGTCTCATTGTCTATATTATTGTAGGGTCTTTACCTTACAGTATAAAGCACCTTGAGGTGACTGTTGTTGCAATTTGGCGCTATATAAATGAAACTGAATTGAATTGAATTTAAATTGAATATATTTGGTTTAGGGTTAACCATAGGTTTCAGTACTAAGAAGGTGGTATACTTCTTACTGCGGTATATCGCCATGGTAACTTATGCTGCAAACCTAACCTGCTCGAGAGCAGGTTGCAGTATGAGCTCACCCCTTACTGACCAATGAGTTTTCTGAAAAATAGTGTCACCATTCCTGGAAGATCCATCAGATCTCTGTGCAGTGATAGGACTGTCTAAAGGTTTTCAATAGCCTCTTATGTCTTTGTCTGTTCCCTGATGATCATCAATAATAAATACAGATTCTTAGATGCAACTCTTTCCTTGTTTTTCTTTGCAAACAATTTTACTGTTTGATAAACATTAATATCTGATCCTAAAACAGGGTACCTATTTATTGAACTTATATCAAATTTGCACACAGACTAATCCTACTATTGAATTCTGTTTTTACATTTATTCTTTATAATGAGACTGTTAAACAGACTGAGACTGCAGCTGAAAGAATAAAAACTAAGACTCTTTAAACATTAATTAAATTAAATACTTGATTATAATACATCAGACTCTCCCAGGTTTTAATGATAGCGATATTGATAAATCTCTTAACTTACATAGTCTGTATTTTTGCCAGCTTTCTTTCCTGGCTTATTTTTCTTTTGGCTGCTCCCTTTAGGGGTCGCCACAGCAGATCATCTGCCTCCATCTCACCCTATCCTTAGCATCCTTCTCTGTCACACCAACCCTCTGCATGTCCTCCTTCACTACATCCATGAATCTTCTCTGTGGTCTTCTTGTTTTCCTTCCGCTTGGTAGCTTCATCTTCAACACACTTTGTCCAATATATCCACTATCCCTCCTCTGCACATCCTAACCATCTCAGCCTTGCCTCTCTAACTTTTTCTTCAGACCGCTCAACCTAATCTGTCCCTCTGATGTACTCATTTCTAAACTTTTTCCATCATGGTCACTCTCAATGAAAATCTTAACATCTTCAGCTCTTCCACCTCCAGCTTGGCCTCACAGCAAGTCTCACTATCATCTTGTGACTTTTCCCTTTCACTCTTGCCGCTATCCCCAGTGACAGAGACGAAGACTTTAACAAAGATACAAGAAGGTACAAGGGATGCAAGAATAATGGTGCATCCCAAATTAAGTCAGAAGTCAGAATTTTGTACGTCCCAGTCAGAATTTTTATCAGGAACGCCCCCTCAACTCGGTCTTCCAACTCGGAAAATCGGAGCAGCCCCACCAATCCTGAGTTAACAATCCAAGGTGGCGGCAGTGAAACAGTAGTAAAACTATAAAACTTTTAATCTTTGCTGCAACTGTGTATTTGTGACTCGCTAAATAAACCATACGCAGAATACTGACCAGGCTCTGTCCATGAATGTGCTGCAGCAGTGTTTTTAAGTGCAACAAAACAAGTGTTATGCTGTATGGGTGGCTGTAGCTCAGGATGTAGAGCAGGTTATCTACTAATTGGAAGGTTGGTGGTTTGATCCCTGGCTGCTCCAATCTGCATGCTAAATATTCTTGGGTAAGATACTAACCCCAAGTTGCTCTCTGATGCATCCATCAGAGTGTGAATGTTAAATAGAATGCACTTAAGCATAAAAAGAGTGCTTGTATGAATGAGGCATATTGAATAAGTGAGTTTGAGTGCTCTGGGAGAGTAGAAAAGCGCTATATAGGAATCAGTCCATTTACCATTTATTGCTAGTGACTCATGAATTAGCTCTACCTTGCTAAGAAATAAAACAAATCCTGTTTGTCGTGCTTTTCAAACTTTACCACTAGAACCTGCTAACTTGGAGTGACGTCACTCCCGAGTTCTGATATCAGACTTCCAAGGTAACTGGAATGTGGCATAAACTAAACACAAAAAATCAAATATTTTCAACCCCTGAAACACAAAACCCAAATCTTCAAAGCATGAAAGTCTCAACAAAATTACTGAATGAAACACAAAACCTTAAACAGAAGCTAAACCAGGCAGTACAGTGCTGTGAAAAATGTTTGTCACACTTAAATGTTTCAGATCATCAAACAAATTTTAATATTAGACAAAGATACACTATATTGCCAAAAGTATTCACCCACCCATCCAAACCATTGAATTCAGGTGTTCCAATCACTTCCATG
>VUQS01036010.1:0-10692 GCA_015108495.1 Heterochromis multidens
TACAAAGGAGGCAAAACCATATAATTTATGCATCATTTATAGCGCCATAGTCAGGGGTTAAAGTGGGCCGGTGTTTTTTGGCACAACACCGGGACGAGTGCAGATGTCCACAAGCTGTGGTCATGGTACTTCAGCATCAGAAGAGGAGCGGACATAAAGGGAGTAACATCTTTTTAAGTGGCAGGTATTTATAAATGCGACGTTTCTATCAGCTCAACAAATATCACACTGCTAGCTAAAAGTCCAGCTGCTGTATTTCTAGGGAGAGAAAAGAATGAGCTAACTCTCAGAGATGGAGAAAGATAAGAAATACAGGACAGGATGTGGATGTGGAAGAAGAGACGTTCTATTTAAAGGTAAGGACTGCTCAGTGGTATTTGATAAACTGGAAATTTAAAGCTTACATGCAAGTCCTCAATTTTTATATCCGATATTGGATCTGTTTATGATGTGAAGTTATGTTTTTTTCATATTGTGAAACATCCTGCAAAACAAACTGAGGTAAACTAACTTTGTGTTATTTAAAGGTTGCATGAAAACACTCAGCAGTTTAGTGCAGGATAAACAGGTTAGTTTGTACTGTGATGGATTTAAAGTAAAGAACAGTGTGTGACTGGTGCACAGCAGCTGTGGTGTTCATGGTCAGTTAGGTTACATTAAGTATAACAGATAAATTTGAATTTAAGCTGATGATGCTTAGATTCATTCACTGAACTCCACCTTCATACCAACTTTATACCGTCTAGTATAAAGACAGTATAAACAGTATACTGTCAGTGTAGGGGGTGAAAATCAGCCAAGACAACTCATGAAACATCTGCATAGATCTTGTTGAATTCAGCTGTGTAAATTCACAAAGAGCAGCAGCAGCAGCACAGCCTGCACACTAAGAAAATCTACTGGAGCTCACAATAGAAATTATTGTGAGTTGTGATTCTTTGCCCCATGCCCCATAACAACGTAGGGGGTTTGCTTTATTTTCCCCCATCTTTAAACAAATGGATTATCACGTTCATGTGTCTTGTGTCCAACAATAAGAGGTAAGTGCCAACAAAATATAAATGCTTTCCATCTGAGTTACATACATTCACAAGCATAACATCACTCAAAGCACAACATTTTTCAGTTTATGTAGACATTCTCCATGAGAATGTTGTTTTGTAAATTCAGTGAACAGATGCAGTTTCACAGCTTCATACCAGAAGTGATAGCAAGCTCACACAAGCAGCTAATGAAAGCTGACATAAGGACTGAATCAGTATTCATGAATTTATCATGTAGCTGACATGAAATTATTGTTTAGGTGTCACAAATGCTAAATAAATTGCTGCTAAATTGCCAGTATGTCTCCTTGTTAAAGTCAATTCTCTTTTGGGTCGTTGTGGATTATTATGAACACATGAAACTACGATAAGATACATACCGTCGGGACACAGCAATTGGACTGAATATACTTCACTACTTCTTGTCATCTGGAGTCTTTTTTGTGGATTTTTTAGTGTTAACATATTATCATTTCCAAATATCCTTCCTTTCATTGTGGCACAATATAAATGTGTTATTTTTAAAACCAAGAATCTGTTGTCCATATTTAGGGAAACTTGATCTAAGCCCAAGAATATCATTCGACTTGGCAGGCCTCTCTAAGCAACCAGTTGCTACTGCCTTCTGCCTTTGTAGATGAAAAAACAGAAACAAATGTACCCACCTTATGGATCCAATCACATGGACTTGCTGAAGGAAGGATATTTATAAGCACTTCTTCTGGTTTTGACAGTGTGCAAATACCTGTTTCCCATTTAAATCTGTAAGCGTTATCTTTTTTTTCTCCCATGTGGTGAGGTCTTAAGCTTCTGCATGGAGTACGTACTGACTTCATATGCTAGAAAAAATAAGAGTTAAAGGTCATTTGATCCTGTGTTTAGAAACATGGCAGCGTGAAGATTTGATAAAGCTACAGATGGCAAATTCGACAGGGACGTTGCATGTTTCCCACACAACGATGGCAGCCGTGCTTCCACTGATTGAGAGACAGCTCCTCAGCTGCCAAGAAATGACTTTCTCTGTTTCTCATTGTGTTGATGAGGTGCTGCAAAGGTGCAACATATAGAGTAGCCAAGGTAAACTGAGCCATGATTGCTCAGAGCCGAAGCACTTCCATGTGAGCCGATCATTGCAGTCCCTACACACTCTGACAGCAGTGTTTAGTTAGAGCACCGTTCCACATTAAACCGGAGCTGTGAAACAGTTTGACTTGTGCAAATATCATTCATACATAAAAAAATGCTCATGCTGTTAGTAATGTTTTCCTTTTTATGAAATCTGTGGCACCGGAGATTATTTTACAATGGGGAACACGTTGTCGAAAATGCCTTATATAAAATCTACACACACACGGTGCATGAACACATCAATAAATTTTTTAATATCTATAAATCGTTTTATTCAAGAAAAGCTGGTGGAGCCGAGAGCTGTCAGCAGAACAGAAGATTTTTTTTTCTCTGCTCTCTCAAGGGAGGACAATACCAAGTTTTTCTGAAGGCCATGGTTTTCAAGAAAGCCAGCAGCATGGACACTGGTTGGGCTGAATTACTAGGCAGGAGACATTTGTATCAGTTTAGGATATCATACATCATTATAAAATGAACTGAATTGGTTACATAACCTGGAAGACAGAACTGAGGGAAAAATTAAACACTTTCTTTCCCTAAACAAAGTAATTTCTGTGACATGGCACCTCTCATGTTTGTTTTAATCATCTCATGAATAGAACTGTGCACAATACCACTGCCAAACCTGAGCACACTCAATCCCTGTGAATTTGCTCATTTGGAATGAGAAATTAAAACAATAAATAAATAAACAATTCAGTTTCTCCAAAGACTTCATCCACATTTCAAACACCACGGCGGCTAATTATAGCCTTAAGTCAGGCGCTTTGATGCATTTTCCCTCAGCAGGAATCCCTGGCTTTTCTTTTCCTGGAAGTGCTTTTCTTTCTGTCCTGAGGTAAACTCCCCGATGGCGCTCAGCAGGCTCTGATCACTTTGAGCACATAGTGAGTTTATCTGTGTGTGTAATGCAGAAAGCGAGATTGACCCCATACCATGCTGACTGCATAGTGAAATGACACAAGAATTGACTACTACCACAGCCTACATCGTATGCAGATTCTAGACTTTGAAGCTCTGGAAAAGCGACCGCAAACCAAGCTTGCTCTTGACATCTTGCGTCTCCGCAGCAGAAATGATACCTCCCTGGTAAAGAGTTGTGGACTCTCAGTGGTGTGGAGCTCCACGTCTGACATTGGCAGGCCCTCTGAGTGTGTGCAGCGTGAGCCCAAGATCAACAGCGAAGAAGGAGAAACCACCCTGGGTGTCAGCAGACCGCTGCTGTTGGACCCGTCACATGCAGGAGGGCTGCTGCTGTCACACTGAAATGCATGAAACCGTAAACTTGTCTGGCCTATATGAAATGCTTGGGTAGGGGGTTGGGGGGGGGTTGCCCTCATGCAGGGGTGGAAGTGTATACCCTGGGCATTGCTGTTTCCTCTTGGCTTGCTTCCCTGTCTGTCTTTGAGCCCACACCCCACACAGGCATCCAGGCCGCCTCACATGCAAAGAAGTGTGAATGTAGCAGGGGGGGTCATTGTGAGGCTACAAAGGCTTTCTCCAAGAAGTGACGCAGCTCCACTGCTCTCCCCCCCTATTAAAGTCAACCCAGGGTGACATATGACATCCAGACATGCAGGGAATAATTGTTTTTACTGATGCTCCTTGATGATGCCTCGTCCATGTATGAGGCTCCTCGTCTCAGCGGACTGCCGCTCATATGTTTCTCATCAGGGAAGTCTGTGGTTACCTTCCTGATTTTGCTGGACTGGAAAAACATAGCTAATATGGTGTGATCTGGAAAAAGCTTTGATGCAGGGGCTTTACAAATAAACCTCTGAATGCCATATGGTTTGCATTCATCTCCTAATTTATTTCCTATAAATGTCTATTGAATATTCTGCAGAGCCAACATGTGTGTAACCAGACTTGGAAAACAGAGGGCCGGGGAGAGCAGTTTGTGGCAAAGTGTGATTATTATGATCTGTCTTTTTTTTTTTTTACTTGCTGCATGATAGATGAGTCGCAGAGCCGGTCCAAAACAAGCAAACAAGAAAACATGCAAACAATTCTCCTTCGTGCTTCACAGTTCCCTGCTCACCTTACAGTGCCAGGCCTGACACAAAGAAAACTCCACTTAGAGAGCAATTAAAAAGTAATGATGGTAAGCTTCGCCATGACTCATCAACTGACAGACTTTTCCCCATTAGGTTGGATATTGAGTTACCACTGACAGAGAAGTCAACAGACAGCAGGCGTCCAGTGGTGGAGGACATGGAAGTGAGCTTTTCCAAATGTAGCAGACTTTCCTACCGTGGCTTCCAGCACAGTGAAGATATAACCTGCTTTCTGTGCAAGGCTTCACTGCAACTACAGGGAGCCCAACATTTGTCATCAGCAGCTGCCTGTGTGGGTGTCAGCTTTTGAAAAAAACACACACACACACTCACACACATACAGCATTTTGTTCCCTTATTATGCTCTGAGCCATCTATGCAAAAACACCAAGGAACAAACATGTCAAACGTTCATTTCACAGTTGCGGTTAACAGTAAACCAACAAAACACACATTTTCCACTCGCTTGACCTTTTCTACGCCAATGTGTTTAATCGCTGCAGCTGTATGAAAACATGCAGGAAGTGCGCTCGTGCGCTGGAGTGTCATTTTCAGAAACGTACCAAGAGACAAACCCCAGGGTGTGAAGACATAAGGCAGTAGGTTTGAATATGTGCCTAAACAAACAAAACAGAGTGCAAATAGTGAGTGTGCTGGACACTAAACAGCTGCCTTTGAGGACATGTCACATGGCATTTGGTGGACACTTTAACCCAAAAGGAGACACTTTTAGCACGTCTGAGGCTCCTGGCAGTTTTAGTGCCACACTATGCAGTACAAAGAGCAGCGAGCTATTAAAGGATGCACTTGCAGCATGTGACACTTGGCAGCATATGTGTACCAAACAGAATATTCATGCCCATCCCTTTGGTCCCGGCAAATGCAGCTTAGTCCGATATTTTGAAGTCCTGTATTTACTTTCCACGGGGTGAGAGGAGGAGAGGCCATAATCACTGATTGAAATGTAAATGTGAGGTAGCTAACTGAAGTATTAGGGCCAGCGAGCGCATGGAGTGGAGATCTGAATTGCAATCTGTCTGACAAATTTTTCTCATCGGACATTATGTAAATGGAAGTATAAGTGACTGGTAGGATTTGAAACAAAAAAAAAAAAACGATGCAGGAGGCGATAAGTGAGAGTGGTTGACAGAGTGGTTCTGGTTATCCACAGATATTTTGAATTTCAGGCTGATAATTTGATCATGCAAAGTATATTCATTACATAAGGGCCCCTGCATGCTAATAGAAGACATTCTGTGTTTTACAAAGTTAATATTTACAAGAGGAGAAAGTTTTTTTGTTTTTTTTTACAGTCCTATTAAAGTTGTTTTTAATATGAAATCATTGGGTCTTTATATTCTTAGTGTGCTTTCACTTGTGTGAATGATTTGGTTATGAACTTAAAGAAAAATTTAAGCACAAAATAAAACTCTGACTTCCAGCTTCATTCCAGTAAGAAAACCTCACTCAAAAACCCACATACATGTTCAAGAATTGACATAGAACTACAGGACCTGAGAGGAGCAAATGGTGTATATGCTTTTAGAGAGCAGGGATTAGCTTAAAAGTTGAAAAAATGCAGATACAGTTCCATCGGAGCTGTTATAATGTAATGTTTTTTGGTCTGTAGCGTTAGGTGCTGTAGTACACAACAGAAGCCCCCATCACAACTCAAGTATGACGGGTCTTAAATGCTGCCGAGGCCAACCAGAGGCTGGACGCTTAGATGTCGTTTCTACAATTATGTTAAAAATGGTTTTATCCACTTTTGAAAAATTGAGAAGTTTTTTTGCATAATGGTTTTCATGTCATTCCTTTTTTTTTTTTTCTTACATGAAGAGCGTGGGAAAAAAATGTAGTTTCAGTTGGACTTCAATGCAGGGACAGGAAAAGACATTCTGACAGGTTATTGCTGCTTCTGAAACAGACTCTAGCACATGTGCGGTTTTATAAATATGACAAAAGAGAGTTTAAGCAAATTTCTGTCTCTGGGCATACACACAGTTGTAAACCTACAGAGTCATATGCATC
The DNA here is from genome assembly GCA_015108495.1 of Heterochromis multidens. Taxonomy (NCBI): domain Eukaryota; kingdom Metazoa; phylum Chordata; class Actinopteri; order Cichliformes; family Cichlidae; genus Heterochromis; species Heterochromis multidens. Next base: position 6,260 of record VUQS01036010.1, read on the forward strand.
TAGTCCAAGACTGTTCACACAGCACATAGTTTAAGAGCCAGGAATATCATATCTTATCCTTATTACTATCAGTTATTTCGTCTGAGAGTTATTTTTCAGATACGTTGTGTTTATGTAACATCAAACTTGACTAGCAAGCTGGTTTCCCGCAAACTGCACTTCTAGCTGACGTTATCATCAGCCTGTACTGTGAAGTGCATACTGAAGCTGCTAACTAGCTAACATCACTTACTTGTGAGCCAAGTTTATCTGCCCCCACGTCACAACACATCCCATGCCTCATAATGCACTCAGTGAAATTAAACTCTTCAGTTGTATGCAACTTTTTTCTCTCTCTTTGGTTCGTACGTTTCAATTGAACCGTTAGTTCTTCATCAAAACACGCTACATTAGTTTTTCTGTCATTATGCTCAACCAAGGCACTGGCTTATGCAAGTAGTTGATCCCCAGACGCTGCACTGTTCCAAATACTGAGGTTGGGGTTAAATGCAGGCAGTGAGTTTCTCCACAGAGATCAATACAGATATGCCTAACTTTCCTTGGTGCTTTCCTTTGCACTCGGCTGGGCTGCTGACTCTGAAGGAACATCACCGTCACCGGTCATCAAGGTAAAATATTTGAATATTTTTGAATTACTAATTTTTATTACTCAGCAGGATATTTGGATTGGCTCTGGCATTGTCTGTCAAGGTATTTTTATTTGGATATAGAACTACAACTAAAAGAAATGTATTTGTTTCAAATCTGCATTCAGTCATAAATTTAACTAAATAGCAGCATAATGGGTGGCATGTAATGTAAAGACACAATGTTTTTTGGGGTTTTTAAAAAATTTTTTGTTTGTTTGTGACTTTAAACTTTTCCGGTGGATCAAGAACTTTACTTCCACTTGTACTAGAAAAAAAACCAGGCAGTCTATATTACCAAGCCCTGCTTTGGAGCCTTGTGGCTGTCCTTTATCTAAAACTTAATTTTTATTGTCAGGATTAAGAATAAGAATGTTCACAGTGTTTCTATCAAAATTTCTTGGGTATGGCAGAATTTAAAATAGCAGTTACTTTGTTTTCAGTAAAAAGCAGCAAAGTTTGTTGCTGTGAACTTTCAACCCAGATAGCACATATTTATGTGTAATCTTGGCTTCTTTTGGTATTTCAGGTTCACTTATTGCACTGGCAAATGTGGTGTGGGCCAGACAAAGGTCAGAAGTCATTATTTGTACTTGACACTGGTTACAGAAAGTGTTGGGAAGAACAGATTTGGCTCAAAAATCATGAGTCGGAGATTTCATGGATTATGGCAAGTGCTCTGTGGGTCAGATGTGGCTCAAATGGCACAAGAAATCTGACATCTGGCCAGTATAAGGTGGACCTGTGGCTGAGTCGTGGCAGTCACAAGTTTGAAAAATAGGGCCTACTTCACATTAATTTTTGTAGGAAATGGGTATGAGACACCACTATCATAAGGCTACTGGCTATTTGAAGGCCTGAAAAGTTGTGCCCCCTTATCTGCCCCCCTTTATCTGCCTCCATCGGCTTTTTCTCTCTCTGTAAAGCCAGTGCAGAAATGCCTTAAACCTGCATTCTTTCTAATAGCCAGCAAGGGGCAGCTCGTCTGGTTGCATAAAAGAAGTCTATGGGAAAATGACCCTACTGCTCACTTGATCTTAATTTTATTAAATGTGATGTTCATTTTGTAAACTGTCATCTCCATTGGAGTCAAAAATGAAGATTGACAGGTCACTGAGTATCAGTACCGTATCAGTGTCCTTTGGTTTTTCAGTCTGATCTACTCCTCATTCGTCACATCTGGTTTCAAAACACCAAGATGGCAAGCGCCAAAATGGAGGCTACCTTAATCGTTGATACACTGATCAGACAAAACATTATGACCACTGACAGGTGAAGTGAATAACACTGATTATCTCTTCATCATGGTATCTGTTAGTGGGTGGGATATATTAGGAAGCAAGTGAACATTTTGTCCTCAAAGTTGATGTGTTAGAAGCAGGAAAAATGGGCAAACGTAAGCATTTGAGTGTATTTGACAAGGACCAAATTGTGATGAGTAGACAACTGGGTCAGAGCGTCTCCAAAACTGCAGCTCTTGTGGGGTGTTCCTGGTCTGCAGTGGTCAGTATCTATCAAACGTGGTCCTAGGACAGAACAGTGGTGAGCCAGAAGCTCAGTGATGCATGTGGGGAGCGAAGACTCCAACAGAAGAGTTACTGTAGCTCAAATTGCCGACAAAGTTAATGCTGGTTCTGATAGAAAGGTGTCTGAAAGCACAGTGCGTCGCAGTTGTTTTGGGAGCAAAAGAGGGACCAACACATTAGGCAGCTGGTCATAATGTTATGCCTGATCAGTGTACAAGTACAAGCTAGCTATAAGCAGTAAGCCAGTTTTGCTTATCCATCCATTTTTTCAACGGTTTATCCAACTTAGGATAGGTCAAAGCTGACATAGGGCAAGTGGCAGGGTACACCATGGAGAGGTTGCCAGTCCATCACAAGGCCTACCACACACTCTCATAGCCACAAATACAGCCATTTTAGAATGACCAGTTCACCTAACAAGCATCACTGTGGAAGGACGGCGGTGTATCTGGAAGAAACCCACACAGCACCAGGAAGACATGTAAACTTTGCATAGAAAGGCCTCAGCCAACCAGAGGGTTCAGACCAGGGATTTACTTGCGTCACTACCCCGAAGTTGTTTATAATTCTGCAAATATGACAAGTCTCAGAGTCACGTGGAGATTTTTATTCAGAGGGAATGGCATTGGTTATAATATTCATCATTCATTCACAATTTCAAAAGACTTAGCTGTAGCCCTCACACAGGATCAATAATACCAAGTTTGAATACTACAGTGGCCCAAGAAGACCAAGAAGTATACCTATCAAAAAGTCTGGATTATATAGCAGTTTCATTAGATTTAACTTTAGCCATTATGGCAACAGCAAAATGCAAAAAAACATATTGTGTTATTATGATCCAACAGCTCAGCCAAAGAAGGCAAATGAACTGTTACTTGGGAAACCTTAGCCCGGCCTTGTACACATCCTTGCTATAAAGTCAGGTAGGCCCCACTGTACAAAAGATAAACAGATTGCAAAGCTGACCTAAAATAACATAAAAGTGAACTTCTGTTTGACAGTTTTATCTTTTTCCTCCTCTGTTTAGAAATGGAGTGGCCTTGATGGGGGTGGGGGGGGGCAATTGAGGTGGACCGGCCTAGTCTGCACCCAGCCCAGTCTGTAAACAATAGGGTGTGGATTAGTTTGGAAACAATGTGTTTATTTAAAAAGCCCACTTCCTGTATGGACTCAGCAAGTTTCCCATTAATTTTATTGGCGGCGGCTCCGGTTCTGAAAATCATTGTTTAGAAGGAGAGGGAAATACAAAACACACAAGGCAAAAAGGAACACTTTGCATCTGTGTTTGGTTCCTGTGTGATAGGACGACAGCATTAATAGAATTAGTGCTAGCTATTTGTGTTTTTTAATCATTTGCAAGGATCTTAGCTTGAGAGGAAAAAACAAATGAGAAAACATTTCGATGTTTTTGTTGAGACTGCTTTGGCATTAGAGCTTCATGCTGTACGTGTACAGATGTAAGTTTCATGAAAAAGAAAGGGGGAAAAAAAAGAAAGCCAAACAATTTTTCTGCTTAGTCTAAACTGCCATCAGCGGTCTGCAGAATCTGCCTGCAGGGACTGAGATTCAGCTGAGGGGCTGTGGAGCCCAGGAGCGACGCCCACCATCCCTAACTGCCCAAAGCCACATCCTGTCCAAAAGGAAAAGACTTGCACTTTCTCCTCAGGAGGAACACATGCATTAATGTGATCTCAATTACCCATAAAGCAGTCCTGCAGCAGCACTCACACCTCGCAGCATAATTCGTCGTCCGCCACATCCTGCCGTATACATGCGTTTTTAACTTGAGCTGATCTGATGGCTGCTGTGGAAACTTCTGAGGCCTTGGGGAGCAGGAAACAAACAAAACTCCTGATGTGCCGTCACGCCAAACCAATTTTCGATACCGAGTAGCCCCGGTGGAGTTTATGAGTTTATTTCTGAGACTGACAGATATGAGGGGGGATGAAAAGGCATTAAGTATAAGCAGTGCAACCTTAGCACATCCAGACGTGTGCTCAGAGGCCAGAGAGTAACAGGTAAACTCGAGGGAGGGTGGTTAAGCCCTAGTTAGGCATGTAAATCCCACCCTTTACAGGCAAAGCGCTCCAGTAGATCCCTGTCAATTTCCTGCAGCTGTGCTTGGGCGGATTTACATGAATACACTCTATCACTAGCGCTTAGCCTCCTGTGTTATACATTCACTTACTTTTGGGTGGGTTGTAAAATTGGTTATTTTCTCTTCAGTTTTTTTTTTTTTTTTTTTTTTTTTTTCTCCCCAAAAAAATGTTTTTTTTTT
>VUQS01036011.1:0-25587 GCA_015108495.1 Heterochromis multidens
CTCTCTGCATTTAATGAGTTATTATTAATCTCTGGCTCTCTTCCACAGCATGTCCTTCTCCCTTCACCCCCAACCGGTCGCGGCGGATGGCTGCCCCTCCCTGAGCCTGGTTCCGCCGGAGGTTTCTTCCTGTTAAAAGGCAGTTTTTCCTTCCCACTGTTGCCAAGTGCTTGCTCATAGGGGGTCGTTTGATTGTTGGGGTTTCTCTGTATTATTGTAGGGTTTTTACCCTACAATATAAAGCGCCTTGAGGCGACTTTTGTTGTGATTTGGCGCTATATAAATAAAATTGGATTGAATTGAATTGAATTGTTCTCTGTTTCCGGTTTGCATTGCACTTTTCATAGTTTCACCATAGCTCAGAGAGTAAATGGCAAGTGTTTGCAGACAAGTTGGTGTCTTCCATGCAAACTATGGATGACCATGGCAATCTTCTAGCGACCAAAGCAACTACAAGGAGGTTTATGGTGCAGCACCTTCTTTGTGACCTACTCCACCTGGAAACAGCCAGCAACCTCCAGTAATTACTAACTAACCAGTCGGGGAATACACATTTTCCCTAGTGACTGTATGTTGCCTTAGGGTCTCTGACTGGTCTCTAGGCCTGAGGCTTTACCCTCTGCAGAGATTTTCACCTCCAGGGGGCAGCATTTTACCAGGGGGCATGTTGAGATATTTTCAGAAGTGTGCTGCTGGTTTTTTTTTTTTAACTTTTGTCTTTTAAGCCATCCCCATTTGCTCAAGAGCCTTCACCTTTTCTCAGGCTAACATTATAAATAAGAATATACTCTTAAGCCTCAAGTAACCAAACTAGTTCAGTGGCTAAAATGACTAATTTGGTTCATTTATCATATAAAATCAGATTAGGATTACACTTAGGTGGTTCTGGCATCTGACAATGATGCCTCCTGGGCACCTCCTGGGTGAGGTGTTGCGGGCATGTCCCACCGGGAGCAGGCCCCGGGGCAGACTCAGGACACGCTGGAGAGATTATATCTCTCGGATGGCCTGGAATCGCCTAGGTGTTCCCCCAGATAAGCTGGAGGAGGTGGCTGGTGAGAGGGAGGTCTGGGCTTCTCTGCTTAGACTGCTGCCCCCATGACCCGGCCCCAGATAAGAGGAAGAAAATGGATGGATGGATGGATGGATGGATGGATGGATGGATTGCTAAATTATTTACTTTGAAGAGGGGTGGATCCTTTTGAGAAATGCCCTCAACCTTAATTTAGACCCTGGTTCACGCGGTGGACATGCATCTTCAAGAGTTTGCTGTTCCTTGTGAAAAGTTTCTGTGTTGGATAAACATCTATTATTTCACGAGGTGTGACACCGTTGAGGACAAAGGTTCATGTGATATATATGTATAATATATATATATATATATATTAAAGTATTTGGCGCAAACACTTATTACTTGTCCCTCCTATACTGCCTAAATGATTAATAAGTGGATGAAACTCACCAACACTTCAGTTGTCGGTTTAGTTTCTCGGTCTCCCTTGCAGTATCTGTAATCCACCTATTATGAGAAGCTTTGTTTCAGTTGTGTACTGCACTGCATTTATGTTAAAACCTTGATAAACAATGCAAATTTATCATGCAAAATGGCAATAAAACAAAAGGCAGATAATCCTCTGTGCTTCCTGAAACCGTCTGTTAACTCCCACACAGCTGCTGACAAAGACCACCCAGGACTTCTTCAACCAAATCACAAACCAAATTAACTATAAAAGAAGAATCACGATCCCTGGTGATTTCTGTTCTGCCGTTAACGCCTTTTTTTCCTCCCTCAGATACCCAGAATAACAACGCTTGGTTGCAAATCACACAGCAGCTACAGTCGACCAGGCTGCAAACTCACACAGCAAAATAACAATAAAAACACAAGCCTGCTCCCTCGTGAGTTAGAAGCTTCGAACAAATTATCCTTTCTCAAACTGTTTCTTAATTAAAAAAATCCTACAACACACACACAAATATAACAGAGCAGAACAGGAGAATTTTTTAAATAAAAAATAGGCGTGTGACTGGACAGTCATCAGTTTAAATCCCAGAAATGTAGGCTTAAAGTGGCAGTTTCATCTGGCCTGTAGTGATATTTGTTAATGAACTGGTATTATTCAAAATTACTATTTACTGCTGCAATACTCACACTGGGACATTTCCCCTATTAAATAGCGGACTTTATCCTTCTTTTTATTTTTCTAGTTGCACGACTATTCTGTTCACAGAGTGATCACTGGGATCCTGTTAAATGTCTTGGTAGTATTAATACCACAGTTGAGTCCGTTACAGCAGAAAATACTAAAAGCTAACGAGCTACCCACACTAACTACATGTGTTTGGTTGCATGTACAGGCAGGAGAGCAGAAAGATGACGCAGTCCTCTATTAGTCGAATAGAAAAACATGGATTTCTGTTAATCCTGATCTTGACTCTTCCTCTATCTCTTTCGACTTTTTAAAGGACGGTCTCTGCTTTAGCAGCAACATTGGTTTTCTGTTTTGCATTTGAAAAGCTGAGCCACAGCACAATATATAGTCATTTGAAAAAGAAAGCCTACATAGCACTTTCATAGGACCTGTGAAATCTACACCCATGATTCCATAACTTGTAGAGCCACCTTTAGCGGCAATACTTGAAGAAATTGTTTTCTATATGACTTTATCATTCTCTCCCATCAATGTGGAGGAATTCTGACCCACTATTCTTTATAGCATGGTTTCAGTTCATTGAGGTTTGTGGGGATTCATTTATGCACAGCTCTCTTATGGTGATGTCTGGGCCAGTGCAACACCTTGATTCTTTTATTTTTCAGCCATTTTGATGTAGATTTGCTGCTGTGCTTGAGACCACTGTTGCATGACCCAATCTGGGCCAAGCTTTAGCTGTCAGACAGATGGCCTTACATTTGAGTCTAGAATTCTTTAGTATACAGAGGAGTTCATGGTCAACTAAATGTTGCCCAGGTCTTGTGGCTGCAAAGCAAGCCCAGATCATCACATCTTCACCACTGTGCTTGACAAATGGTATGAGGTGTTTGTACCGATATGCTGTACTTGATTTTCGCCAAATGTGGCGTTGTGCATTATGGCCAAACATCTCCACTTTGATCTTGTCTGTTCCAGAAGTCTAGTAATTTGCAAAGTTGCAAACCTAAGTTATGCTGCCATGTTCTTTTTAGAGAGAAGAGGCTTTTGACCGGCAACCCTTCCAAACAGGCCATACTTGTTCTGTCTTTTTACCCCTCAGTCATAAAAGGCTGATGGGGTATTGCTGTCACCCTGCCGCATGGGTGGACGGGCAGCTGGGCGGGTAGATGGCATGGAACTTTGTGAACACGATAACTTAAGAACGAGGCAACGTAGGATTTTCAAATTGATACCATAGGTGCATCTACTAAAATTCTTGGACGAGTTTGAATGTCAGTGACCTCGACCTCAAGGGCAAGTTCAGAGGTAAAGTTTTCTAAAAATCTCACAAATACTGGCAGCTGTCAGTATTTTTCTAATTGTGCTGTCCTGAACTTTAACGTTTAACTTGTTAACTGAGGCCTATAGCGGCTGAGATGTAGCTTGAGTTTTTTGCAGTTTCTCTGAGCACTGCACGCTCTGACCTTGGGTTGAATTTGCTGGGATGTCCACTCCTGGGAAGATAGAGGCATTGTGTTAATGCCACAATCTTCCCAGAGGTGTGACCACTTCTATAAAAGCAGAGGTTTTGACAGCACTGTTAAAATCTCTGCTTTTATAGAGATGGTCACACTTGCTAATGATCAGGTAATTAAGCCCATTTGATGAGCAGTACCTGGCTGATACTTAGTCTCGTAATTTCTATGGAAGCAGTAAGGGTGTACTTAGTTTTTCACAAAAAAACGAAACTTTTCTGTATATAAATCTATTTGCTATATTTTGTAAATACTGACATTTTTAACTGTTATATTGTGGACTAAAACGAAAAATTCTTAAATTGTCAACCTTTTATTTCATGCATGATAAAATTAGCAAAACTGATGAAAGGGAGAATGAAAAAAAAAACATTTTTACTGCAATACACACAAAAACCAAATTATTTAAAAAATAAGGTTTAAACACAGGTGTACTTTTAAAAAGGATCAATTTTATTAAGGTTATTCCAGGAAACCTGCTTGTCCTAGAGGTTCCTCCAGTAGCCTTGTCTGTAAATTGAGCTATTACATGTTCATCAAAGAACCGAAAAATGAGCAAAGGTCCTCGAATAATCCCAGAGTTCCTTGAGGCTACCAGAATTCTGAGAGCATTGCTGTATTCTGAGGAACTGTAGAAATGATTTGTTGCGAGGTCAAAGTGAAATTAATTTTATTGACTATATATATATTCTTCGTGCTAAATAGCCACCAATGCCAGCTTTGTAAATAAGACTTAGCAACAGATTAAGACCAAGCAGAACAACATTTATGCATTTTCTGCATCACCAACTGAATACATGCAAATTCCATGCATTTGCACGGCTGTAACTTTTCAGCTGGGCTTTATTTAGTTGTTTTAGTGAAGTACAGCTTAACAAGTTGCATATATATAAACCATATTCCTTCACCCTATCACACTCAAAACATACTGTGAATAAAAGAATCAGTGAAAACCTGATTATAAACCGAAACTCTGAACATAACCTGCTCTGGACCAGATTATGTGTTCACATACGTCACCAGATTTAGCCAAGTTAAAAAGACAGCCACCTTCGTGACACTGAAAACTCTGACTTTAAGCTCAACAGCTCGCTAACCCATTAATCTTACTTCATGCTAAAGCCTATCTTTGAGAGACACTGCATCCACAAAAAATGTTTTAGTAAATAATACCTGAGCTTTCCTTCATTCTGTGAAGCAGGTCTGAACTGTGAAGTTAGAAACAAATAAAAACACTCAGGTACACAGGTCATTTATATTCATGAATCGGTGAATCATATTTATGTATCAGTGGATATTTTTATTTCATATATAAATATATTAAGCACCAGATTGACACAGAAAAGCTAACAATTTCTAAAAGAAAGTTTTTAGCTTTTGGAACAAAGATCCAGGCTTATTTTAAAACAATCTGTCATATATGCCAAAATTTTATAGATTTCAATACATTCCAACACTTTGTATGACTTTGTATGTTTCTATTCAGTGTGTGGCTGTATGCTTACTGTATCTAAGTCGGTCTGACACTCTGAGAGAAGATATTGCCCAACTCTGCAACCCTGCTTTGGACATATAGTTTTCCTTTGCTCCATAACTGGGTATAAAAATGAACTCTATAGTGGTAAAAGTCTGCCTCCAAAATACTGAAAGAGTAAGTTATAATGTATTCATTGCTTTTTGTGCACACACAGTCCAACAGCATACTTCTGGGAACCAATGCTCTAGAAAAGGCAGAAATATCTCTAACCAATTGTTAATTCATCAAAGGATCGATGAGCTTATGCCATGATGAGGCGTCCGTTGTCCGTTTGTCCTTTAGTTCACAAGAATCGCTACTCCGCCTACAGTATTGGTCAGAATTTAATCAAACTTACACAGAACGATCACCTAATGGGTCTTCCCACAAACTGTGCTCAAGGTCAAGGTCATATTTAGAATATATGAATTTAATTTGAGCAAAGCATTCACCTTCCTCCTGAGTAGGACAGTCATATTGGGGTTTTCATGGGTTTTCTCCAGGTATTCCAGCTTCCTCATAAGGTGTGCATTTTCTCAACTGGACATGAATGCAAGGTCGATAACGTGCTAAAGTGCATAGGATAAAGTACTGTATGAATATGTGTGTGAAAAGTTGAATGTGGCTTGTAGTGTAGAGTGCTTTGAGTGGTGCTTTGAGATGAGCAAAGTGCTGCATGAATGCCAGTCTTTTGATATATTCCTTTCACATGAATCCCTACTTGGATTTTCTATGTCTGACCATAGTGTTCTGCTACAGTGCAGGTAAATGCAACATAAAGAACACATGTTGCTCCTTTTTTAGACAGCTGATGTTCATCGGTGCTGGAAAATTAGCACAGCAGTGCATCATTGTGTCTAAAAATCCTACAAAGTGTGATGTTTCTACATTGACGAGCATAATACAAGTATTGTTGTTGGCAGGAGTCATGTCGACCTTAAATGTAGATGAAATCGCTCATGCTGTTTGGTTGTGAAGACTTTATGTGGTGAATCCACTGGTCATAATAACCATTTCAGTGTCTTTCTTCTATTCTTCAGTCTTTTGTTCTCCTCCCAGGAACTGATTGAAACTCTGCATCACCACTGCTGCCTCGAGCTCCTGCAAACTCTGATTTCATTTGTGTTTTTTTTTTTTTTAAGTCCCCAGTATCTTTTTCTGTGATGTCTTCTGTATCTTTAGACAACAAAGACCAAAATAAATAAATAAATAAATTTTTAAAAGAAAATGAAGCTCGAGTGTTGCTGCTTTAACTAATCCGCACAGGAACATGAAGTATATCCAAATAACACTAAAATATGCATGGGCCCTGGAGCTGTGCACAACACAAAGTCTCTAGTTCTCACTTTCCTTCAGATGATGTCCATGCTAGTTTTTCCTCTAAGAGTCAGATTCAAATCACCAGAGAGTATAGAAACACTAAAAAGGATGTTTTAGCATTTCTTATTATTTCTTCTTAGTATTTACTATCTTGAGATGACCAGAGGGGTGTAATAAGAAGCAACTTCCACATAGTCAGGCTTTCTTTGAGTTAGCTGGCTCGACAAACCATAAAGGAACCCAGTCAGAGATAACAAGTATCACAACAGCAATTACCAACTTTCTTTGTTAACTCAGGCTTTCTGCTTTCTTGGTGCTACTGTTTATTTCAACTCTTAAACTTTAAAATTAAACATTAAAAGCTACTCTGTACTTTCCCACTGTTCCATGAATGAGTCATGGAAATGAGTTTTTGGCCAGATAAAAATGAAGGAATTGTACTGACAGAATACTCTCTGTAATTAATTGCCTATATTAGAGCATGCCCACACTACAATATTGTTTGGCCTGTTCATACTGTTGGTAAAATAATGTACTAAAAAAAATGTGGGTGGTAGATGTTGTTTAAAAGCTAAAAATGGACCATTTCAGCATTGGTTGCTAAGCATGTATAATTCAACTTTTGTGGATATACATGAGATGTTATTGTTGATACGATGCTTTTATAAAGTGTTATAGGTTCATAAATGTGACACAGCATCTGAAAATCAGGCTAAAGTCCAAAATTGTATTTTTTTATGTTTTTGTGTTTCCTAAAATGTCAAAACTTCTAGATTAAAATGTTAAAAACAGATTTCATTTATTGATCTTTGTTTCTTTCTATAAATTTTTAACTTGAAGATATCAAACTGTGTCTGTTCTTTGAATGATTATGGTTTGATAGTGAAGTAAATACATAAATACTCACTTAAAAAATCCACTACAACCGTTGTTCGTCTTAAGAGCTTGAAAGAAGGAGACTGGAGTTCTTTAAGTTAAAGAAGTCCAGTGGCCTACTTTCAAGCTCTTAAGACTACCATGACCTGGATGACTGAGAACCTACACAGACATACAACTGTTGATCAATAACAATCCACACAGCCTAAAAACACAGAGGTTTCCAGCATCACTAAGGTGGCAAATTTCTGATTGGGCATGACCATGATTGGGAACGTTGCACCCCAAGCATGAGTGGCTGCGCTGAGCAGGGGTTTTCTCCTCATAGCTGAGAGGTTTGCTGGACAAGGATATGGGGCAAAATAAGAATAAGAATACCTTTATTGATCCCAGAGGGAATTCATTAGTGCACTATGTATTTGCAGTTTATCGTCAGAAGCTGTTCGATAAAGTAGATTTTTCAGACATAGTTTTGAGAGATATTTGCAGACAGAAAAGTTAAGATAAACACTGGAAACTTTGTAAAGTTCAGTTGTTTTTAATGCATCATTGCTTGGCTGTTTTTGTGCACAGCCAGGATTTTTGGTCTGCATCTCTGACTGGCTTTTTCCAAGATGACATCATAATATCTGATATGTATAATATTGTATTGTAATACAGATATTACAATACAGATACAAAAACTTTAAAGATGTACCTGTGTCCCAAGTTTGGTTGCCCAACTCCTGCCGGTTTAGGAGGAGTTCACAGACAAAGAAACAAACACACAGAAAGAGATTTCATTTTTTCAGAGATTTTGTGTATTATAGCAAAATATAAACTGACCAGTTTTCCAGTTTATATTCTATTCACTGTCATTCCGGCTGTGTAAAACAGACTTGGCAGCAAATTACAAGTACAAGTACAAACACATTTATTTTGTGCATCTACATGCAAACTCCCTTGACAACGCCATTCATACAGTTGCTCTAACCTTACTGCACAGCTTTATTCGTTGTTTTTATTGAGGTACGACTCAACAGGCTGAGCAGACGGTTGTTAAAAGAAGTTAAAAAGAAGTGGCATTTATAGCTGCTTTTTAAACAAAAACCTTCGTTATTTGTAATATGACCAGCATATGTTATCATGGTAATCAGGCAAAAAGAGAGCCACCCTCATGACACTGAAAACTCTGGATTTAAGCTCAACATACCTCACTAACCCATTAATCTCCCCTGAAGTACAAACATCTGAAGGGAAGCAGGCAACAATGTGACGTGAAATGGTAAAAAGTTGATAATGAGCTGATACAAAAAATGGGGTTTCATGTTTCATGTGTGATCTGTTATAAAGATTCAGGTGACATGTTGTTGCCTTTCAGCCTATGACAGTAGTCATGACCTCGAGCTGGTTAAGAAATTAAACAGATGCTGTGTTCTTGATTTTTGTGCAAGTCAACATATTTTTTATCACTGAGTGATAAGTGGTAGGTTTAGCTAGCAAGGGGCCCCCGTTTCAGAGAGTACTGATTAGAATTAGGGATATCTGCCAATGTTGATGATCAGTTAAAGTGTAAGGTTATAGTTAACTAAAACTAAACTAAAAACTAAAACTAGATATGAAAAATCATTTTAGTTAACTAAAATAAAAATAAAAACCAAAGTTTTGGGAAAAAAAAGAAGAAAACTACAGAAAATTGTGTTGTGAACTTGGAAAACTAACTAAAATTAAATTAAAATATAGAGGAAATATCCTTAGTTTTAGTATTTGTTAATCTGGTAAAAATTTACTTTTCGAATTTGCCGGATGTCTGCAGGACTGTGAATCACTGCTTTCATTTTTTTTATTGTAATACAACACAATAAATACAATAATAACTAAAAAGACTTAAACTAATAAAAACTAAACTAAAAGTAAAAATTTTCAAACAGTAAAAACTAACCTGACATGAGAAAACCCACTCTGGAAACTGAACTGAAACTAAAATGAATTAAAAATAAAATGTCAAACGAATGAAAATAAAAACGAATCACAAAATACAAAACTATAATAAACTCTGTTAATGTATAAATCTAAAATACAGCAATACTCCTTTAACTTCATCATGTTTGAAACTCAGCAGATCTCTGTCTCATCATTGTTGCTAAGACAAGATGACACAAGATCTCTAGTATTATTAGAAATCTTCACATTGCAAAATGAAACATATTCTACCTGTTTTATACCATATTCCACTTAATGTCTTTAAATTATATCTTAAAGCCCTTTTTGTATCATACTATCCTAATAGAGCACTACTCTCTCAGACTGCAGGCTTACTTGTGGTCTCTTGAATTTCCAAAAGTAGAATGGGAGGCAGAGCTTTCATCTATCAGGCTCCTCTCCTGCAGAGCTAACTCCTGGTTTGGATTCAGGAGACAAACACAATCTCTACTTTCAAGATTTCCTTTTTGATAAAGCCTGTAGTTAGTACTGGATCAGGTGCCAGGAGCCATCCCTTAGTTATACTCAGGCAGCTGGAGGACTTCTCATGATGCACTGAGCACTTCTTCTCTAACCCTTCTCTCTCCTTTTTTCTCTGCCCTTATGTTTATTTGCCACTGCTGCATGTAATTAATATTTGTCTTCTCTTCTCTGTAGTTTTTGTTTTGTCTTGCCAGAGTTTTCTTCCTGTTAAAAGGAAATTCTTTCTTCCCACTATCTCCAAGTGGTGGCTCACATGGTATCGTCTGATTGGTGGGCTAAACCACCCTGAGGTGACTGTTGTGAACTGACGCTATGTAAATAAAAATTAACTGAATTGGGGGCTTTACTCCTTATCTTACCCCCCACCCCTTCCCCTGCTCTCCTCCTTCTGGCGTCCTTGATATAATCATCGCCCAAACCTTGAATTGAATTGCCTGTCTCATGAGAGAGGAAACCAAGCATGTCAATTATCCAATAATCTATAATAAAGCATAAAACAAATGGTAAATAAATGCATTTTTATGATGCATTTCTAGGCAAATGAAGTGTTCAAAGTGCTTTACGCTACAATCCATATTCACCTATCCACACACATTTTATTGTTTTCAGTATGTTGCCCAAGGAAACATCATGCGGACTGAAAAAGGCAGGGATTCAACAACCAGCCTTCCAATTAGTGGATGGCCTGTGTACCTCTTAAACTGCAGCTACCTCGTGAAATATGCCAATCACAGCATCACAGAATCCGTGGTAATCAAATGACTTGATTCATTTGATCAAAATCCCAAATCAAATTTAATACATTTCTATGAGATTATGCCTAAATTTATATTGTTCTTGTCTCTTGTAAAAGAGGCTTCAGGGACTTCAGGGATCTCAATAAAAGCCATGTGTCAATTTCACCCTTTAAATCCACTTTGGTGAAAGGGAGAGGATGAGGAGGAGAAGAGGAAAAAGCAAGCAGAAAAATCTGCTGCAGTTCAAATAAAGAAGACTCAACTTTAATGTTTCCTCCGACACACTGGAGCTTTGTGTCGAGGTTGAATCACAAATAGCTGTCCTAACTGGCATGCAGAGCTGGATTTACCCAAATTAATCAGGAGAGGGAGGCTGGGTGGTGAGAGTCAAGGGAGCCAACTGAGTTTTCCATTAATTCTGCCTCTAAAATCTATAATTAAACAAAGAGACATTTTTTCATCTTTGGTTTTTATGGGGGTTTTTTTTCCTCTAAATCTTGAATCGCATTTATAAGCGCCTACAGAGGAATGCGGTTTTTCAAAAATGCCAAAAAAGAATTTTAATCAATCCAATTATCCATCCATCTTTTCTTTTTTCCACCCATCCATCAATCCTCCTTTTTCCTTTACCTCATCTTCCTTCTCATCCCTGTTTCTCTTCTTCCTTTTCCTCTCTTTTCTTTGTGTCCTTCCTCTCCTCTCCCTCCTCCCCTCATATTAAATCCCTCGGTGTGCAGCCTCACTGATGTTTTTTTCTCGCAGACAAAAATCATCTCTGTCTTTATTGTCAGGCTGCTGAAAGAGGAGGCGTGTATGTGTGTTTGTGTGTGTGTGTGTGTTGTGTGTGTGTGTGCAGGCAATCTGTGGTTTATCAAGTGTGTTTTTGCGTTTGTGCTTCAAGCGTGACTGTGTGTTTTCACGAATAGTAGCCATTTTTCCCATTTTCTCTCTCCAGCCTCGCTCATCTCAGCTCTTCCTTTTTCAGTCCCTCATCAGCACACACACAGCACACAGTCACACACACAAACCACTTACCTTCCTATTGAATGACAAGCTCTAATGGCATTTAAACCAACTGAGTGAAAAACAATGGACATTACTCACCGCTATAATAACTCCTGCTCCAAAATATCTCAACCTTTCTTTCCTTCAACATTGCCGCTGCACAATCAACCATTAACAATAATTACATTAGCACAATTCTGCATAAATTAATCACCCCGAGTTGCAGTGTTTGCAAGCAGCGTTTTCATAATGATGTAATTATAAAGCATCTGAACTGAAGCAGACATCACACGCTCTCAGTGTGACGGCTGATGAGAGACTCCATCGGGGGAAATGTGAAACCTTAAAGATGGCAGAAATGATTGGCCAGTGAAACATTACTTCCAACTCAGTAAACAGCCTATGCATGGGAGCTATTATCCTTTCAAAAAAGACACTGTAATAACATGGCAGTCCCACATGTGACACCCAGATGTGGCTTGCCAACCTTGAATCCTTAGAAATTGCAAAAGCAAATATGAACTGAAGGAAATCCAACGGTCACCACACTGTTTTCTAAGTAGGAACAGTAATTAATTACCACATTTGGCATGTAGCAGATGTGTTCAATGTATCATTTTACTGTTGGACCGAAACTTAAAGTGCTTTTGTTGCATTAACTTAAACATCAACAGGCCTTTGTGGTTTACATCCAATCAGTGGTGAGGTGCTTTGCACACCCATCAACCACCCCAACCTCCTGTTAGTTCTGTAGCAGGGTATAAATATGGTGCTTCAGTGCATAAAACAAGCACAATACTAGGAGATAAAAAAAAAAAGTCTACAAACAAACTGTTAAATAATCATTGTGGTTTCTACAGTATCCTTTGGCAACTAAAGAATTATGTGTTTTTAAGAGTTTCTTATAGTTAGCGTTTCTTTTGTTAACCTTAATATGAACCAACTCTGCCCATTTCCAGCTCCATATTTTTATTTTTGGACCCTACTACAATAGATCTGTGTGATTAACAGATCAAAATAATCCTTATTTACACAGGTCTACTGGCAGTAAAGCAACTGATTTTACAAAGAAGATAAAACTATAATATTAAAAAAAATAAAAATTAAATGGTAAAATTAATAATAATTTTTATTTGTATAGCACTTGAAGAGTGGATAAGTATACATGTTTGTATGTGTACATTCAAACACACAGTCAAAGATATATGGTCTTACTATTCCTCCATACACACTTCCATACACACATTAGAAGAACAAAAGCCAAAAATAATGGGCAACAACTGGGTGGCTGAATCAGTGGTCGTTTAATACCTTGCTTAACCCTAAATCATGCTTCATAGAACAGGGCTCTGATTCGCTGCCCCTCGTAAACATAAGGTTTGTACAGCAGGTGGGTGGGGATTCTGTGCTCACAGTTAGAGCTGTGTGCCTGAGATGACCATATTAGGGATATCCATTCTTTATGATATTATGACATCATAAAGAGCAAGAGTAGAAAAAAACTGCCTGAAACAGTCTGAAAAAAGAGCATATGATAGGGATTACTTGTACATATGCTTTCATGTTTAATATGAACATCCACTGCTGGAACCGTATATAGTATATATGACAAGAAAAAAGGAAGAACACTTTAGCGACACATAAAATGTTGAAAACCAGCAGCATCAAACCACATCTCCAAAAACACATCCCCTGATTTGCCATCATATTGTCTGAGTCAGATGAAAGCAGCTTTAATCTGATTTGGATTTGAACACATACGAGACACTCATTGCCTGAGTCAAAGAGCTACTGAAGCATCCCCCTGAGTGCAGCCGCTACAAGATGTTTCAGGAAAGCTGCAGTTAAATAAAATATGAAAGGAAGGGAAGAAGAAGAGAATGTGAGGTGATTTCTAGATGGGTTTTCAGGTAATGACAGACGGTGGGAGGTGAGATTATGATGCTGTTTTATTTCTGTGTTTCCTGTGGCTTTGGAGGCTTCGATGAATGGATGCAAAGGAAAACCTGCCAGCCTGCAGAGCAGAGTATGTGGGCGTACTGTCATACCATGAAGCCTTTTTCACTCTGTTGGCACTGATACTTTGATAGCTAATGGACTCTCAGTCCAGCCTCCACATGAGCTGCTCTAAAAACACCCTTCACACTGCCGTTTGCTCATCCACTTGCTCTCGTTCTCTTCTGTTCAAGCTTCTGTCCAATCAAGTAAAACAGAAAATCATTTTCCTTCGGTCTGAATCAGGCTGATTAATCAAAATGCCAATAAACTGAGCCAATATTGGCATGTAGTCAGACTTACCTAGCTTTGATTGATTGCATATTTATTCAAGCTGATCAATGATCATTATCAACCCTTTCTCATTGGGGAAGGAGAGTGAATAAACATGTGCTGTGATATCAGTTCACAAATTTCTGTCTGCAGTAATACTCACAGTAACGACAGCAATGGAGCTGCACCCGGCTGTGCAAAATGATTGACAGTTTGAGCTCACAGATTGCACAGTAGCAACAATTTTGTTGTTCTTAAAGCAAAGGTAAGACTGCAATAAAAAAAGAGCAAACAAACTTGATTTCACATGTTTTTTGCTTTTTTGGTAAAGTGACAGCTCTGGATTAGCATTTGTGTGTAGACCTTGTGTAAAAAGTCATAGTTATATGAAAGAAAAAACAAAAGCATACAAATCTCATAACTCATGCAATTTTCCTATTTGCAGTCATGCATTCAAGTCATGTTAGTTGATCTTTGTTTAACAGACCGATGCACTACCTTTTGCTAGAGGCAAGGACATAAAATGCAGCAGTAGAAGGCGTGGGCTGTGATAAACAAGACAAAATACAAACTGCCAGAGCTTCTACACACTGATTCTGCCTTGAATAAGTGAACAATGAGCAAACAGTGTGTGGACTTTGTGGATCTGTGGATGCCTCCTCTGTAAGACCTCCTCTGTCATCACATCATAACCACAATGATATCATGTGGTCCAAAGACTTAGCTCAGTTTGTGCTTAGTCATAGGGGAATGTAAAGGTCATAACACGTATATGATCACCATATCACCAATTAATTTATTAAATTCTTGAATAAATGTCTATGCTAACAGAACAGTGATACTCAAAGTGTGGGCAGCAGCCCTTTGATGGGCCATGAAGATGCTGCAGCTAGGCCACAGTAAGTCAAAAAATACATTTAAAAAAATCACTTAACTAAAATCCTTAATTATTATAACATTTTAAATTTTTAAACTTAATCCTATAGGATATGATTTATAGGGTAAATCAATCCTAGGAATCTCTCTTTTTTTTTTTTATTCTGGGAGTTTTCTATTGAAATTTTCTTTTGGAATCGTACAGGACTTTTTCACTAAGGTTTTTATTAATTTATTTTAAAGATCCCGAAAAAAATTTATTTTTTAAAAGGAAACTGAACCAATGAAACCAAGCCATGGGGTTTAAAAACTACTCTGTTACAGGTATTATTCATTGTCTGACCCATTTTTGATCCTGAATTTGTCATCTCTTGTTAGTTAATCTGTGAGTTGACGAAGATTCAAGTTCAACAAGTTAGGCCTCAATCACAGGACACTATGGAACATGTGCATTCCTGTGTAGATTGGTGAGTGGTTGGTGAAGGTTGCCAGCTGTGACTGTAGTTTGCATGAACACCGACTTATCTGCAAACACTCGCTAACATCCGAGCGTTAGTGAAAGTTGAAAAGCAAATGTAAACTGGAAATGGAGACCACTCGCCTTCAAAGTAAAAGCTGTGCCTTCACTACCACTTAGCGAATACTTGGCGAGTGTTTGCAGACAAGTCGGTGTCTTTTATACAAACTACAGGTGATCGTAACAATCTGGTTTTTGGAACCATATACTTCTTTGTGACCAATTTTATTTAGCAAATGTCAGCAACCACTCACCAACCGGTCTGGGAGTACAAATTTTTCCCAAGCGAATGGTGGTTACCAGGGAATCACTGACCGGTCTCTAGGCCTGCTTGACTGGAACCTAAATAATCAGATCAAAATGAATGAAAACAAGCATAGAGGAAATTCTTAATTTTCTGCTTGTGTGTTGATCAGAGTCGTAAGTAAATGTTTGATTGGGGCGCAGAAGAAAAACTGTTTAGTTCTGCTGACATGCTAATATTGCATGACGTTGAATAATAATAAAAAAGTCTAGTGAAAGTGCAGCTTTGTTGTTGCTAATTTATCTTTATTAATGACATTGATGATTCTGCCTTTATGTTTGGGTTTGAGTTCATGTGGAACAGGTTTCCAAGTTTTGCCACTCTTATTCTGACTGACTCTGATTTAATTCTATCCAGTCTAACAGGCCTCAACCACAAACCTCTGCATTTCAAAAGGCTTTTAATATTTGACACCAAACATTTTCATTTGGACTCTGAAGGTTTTGTTTCTTGTAAATCAATGTAGTCACCATGTTTTAGGGGTAAAAACCTGATTTTCTTCAGGACTAAACAGTTAAACCCCTTTGTATTATACATCTCAACTTAAAGCAGAAGAGTGGAACTGAGGCATACTAATGTACCTAGGTGTTTAAATAAAGAAAGCAAAAGAAAAAAAAGGAATTCCAAGGTCACTCGCTCATTTTCAAAAGCTTCTAAAGCTTCAGATTTTTCTCATATTCATAAGGGGGTCTACGTCTGCCTTCTGCCTGTGTGATTTCCATGTTTTCAGTCAATAGTCTCCTGTCAATCACAGCCCCGTGAAGCCAACACACAAAACCAAAGGAAAACTCTCCTGCCAGCACTGCTCTCTGCTGTAGCACTGAAACTGAAGCTGGATTTTACACAACAAAAGAAGGAAAAATAAATATTTCTCAAAAGGGTGAACATATCAAAGTCTTTTCTACAAATGGGCAATGATGAAAGGTTACACAGTCTCCCCCATAACACCTGGAGATCTGGATACCTGGAGATTCTCTCAGGTTCTCTTCTGAATCTAAAACAGGTTTCTCCTGTTTAGCTGAAGAGCTAATTGACTAAGATTCTTTTTCCGAATCGTGGTGTCGACTGACTACAGATTATATGAGTGGGAAAGCCTCATTCAGATATAACAATGAATAGTTTAGCCCAATGGTTTTCAAACATTTTGTGCTTAAGGCATGCCAAAGGGTAAAATAGCATATACAGTATGTCATCTCAGATCTGTTTTATGGCCTCCTCCTTGCAACTAGGAAAAATCTGTGATTGCATTGATTTTTTGCATTTAGCGACCGATTGCAAGTAGCTTTGGTGACCACTTTTGATTCCAAGGCGATTGCTCAGGTCACGTGCTGCGGGGCAACCTGTCTCCATACAATTATGGTACAACTTGGACTGACTGCAACCAGTCTCTGCAGATTAGAGAAGGTTTACAAATAATTGCTGTCTGATTTGTAAATGCAGAGAGATTGCCAACACATGACAATCAGTCTAAGTCAGTCTGCACCAATAAGCGGAACTCTTCTGTGACATGTCTCTTTGCAACACGAGACTCAACTCAGCTGGTTTTCAACTGGTTGTATTCTCATTATATTCCTATATAAAAGCAACACTGCTGAGCAGCTGTGTCATTTTGCAGTTAAATTGCCATCCAACAGCTACTGCATCACTATTTGTGATGGAATTCCTGAATTGTTGTTTTAACTCTATGAGGTTCTGGCTGGAATCTAAGCAGTTAATGTGAATTTCTGTTTAATGTGAATTTTTGTGTATGTAGACGACAATAGATTTGCAACAAATGGCATCACATTTGCGATTTTCACTGATTTATCACAATTAATTGATGTATTATCACAAACAGACTCCATTTAATTGCCAAACTGACCCCAGTAATTTTGGTTGTACTGCGGTCTCCAACCATTGTTTTCCGTAGTGTGACGTGTTATCAATCAGACCATTTGATGTGTGCTAATACATTAAATTTAATTCTCATTCATTACTTTTTGTGCCGTTGCAGCTATTGTGTCTTTTTTTTCTTTAGGCACGTAGTTCTACTAACTCTCAGTGTGCTTCTATTTGTAAAACATCGTCTCCACTCTTCATCATGCCCTTCTCACACACAGCAGTCATTCACCAACAAACACACACACCCAGTTAAACAAAAAGAAGAGGCGACAAATTAGTATCTCTGCTAACAAACATTTACATTAAGCTCGAATTCAAAATTAAACCAACACACAGAAACACCCCCCTTCTGTTTTCTGTCTTTTTATGATGATGATGGATCAATGTAGCTGTTCCATACATATTCATTCACACATTCAGAGGTGTGTGCATGAACTTGTGTATATGCACCTGCATGCATTGTTGGCTATGTGCAGGGATGCCTACATGAAACTATAGTCAGGCAGATTAAATTGAATATGAACCTCATACTGCAAGCCAAAAACTGCCTTGATTGTTGTGCTGTTGCTGATCACTCTGACCACTGTCCATATTAAGCATAGTAACCAAAGCTAATTTTCCATACCCAGTGCAAATATTATATGGAGAAAAAAAAGTTTTTGTCTGGCACAATCACATCACACTGGAGACATCAGGTTGTGAGTGAATATGGCATTTTCTCATTCAGTGTTAATGCCATGCTTCCCACACAAAGACTTTACATAGGTGGGTCGCCCAGTTATATCTGGAGACTCTGTAGTCCAAGATGGTGGCACTGTAGTCCATCAACTCACTGAGGCAGCTGATAATTTTTCTATTTATTGTCAAAAAGTATACGTAGTCATTGAAAAAAGTGTGGTTGCACCTTCTTTAATGGACACCTACACATGCACCCCAACAGCTATGGCCACAAACAGAATCTTATTCTGTGGGAAACATTGTATGTCTGTTTGAACATGGCTGTAATTAGAGTTCGCTGCTCTGAACGATGACATTGTTTTACACAGAGATCTTTTAATATCAATGTTCCCTCCTTGTAAAATTTCCTGAATAAAGCTCACAGTTTAACAGCTGTAAATTTAAGTCTTTGCACATGTCAAATTTGCATGTTTCAGCAGACACGAGTCAGATCCCCGATGGTTTGTCCCCCCACCCTTTAGAAATCCACATCAAGACTTCAGAATCAGACATTTTGTGCCTTTAGAAAACATGTTCAGTCTTTTGGAAAGACATCTGGCTGGCTGTTAGATAACTATGTGTCCATGCTGGCTCCAGCCAATATTCTTTGAAAAGGGAGGGATAAACAACATCAAAGCTCTGCTGATTATCAACCTTGGGTGAAGACTGGACACATATGACGCAAGTTTAAATCATGCTGAGGGCTGGTGACCTTTATGTGATGATAAATAAAAAAACAGAGTCCATCATAAACTCCTGTCAGTGATAAGCATAGGGTAAAAAAAAATGCTAATAAACATTAAAGAGACACATTTAATTAATTTAATTTTCCATTAAAAGTTGCTATTTTTATTTAGTGCTATGTAGCTCCCAATAATGAAAAAAGGCAGTAAACTGATTACCTCTTACCATCTCTCTTTGTATTACACTGTAACACTTCGAGCCATCATTAACACCTTTTTTTTCCCTTTTTAGCATCATTAACGCCTTGTAGGTGTAAGGTGGTGAACCTGCACAGCTGCTACTCAGTTTTATCTTTTCCATGCTGATAGTTTGAAGAAGATGTTCCAATCTCTGTATTGAAATTATTTGATTAAAAATCTGGTTTCATTATTCTCTGTTTTAGCCACTCAAACTGAATACGAATAAGGCCTGGGTAATAAGACAATAGCAATATCCTTACATAGTTTTCCTTGATAAAAATATGATGGAAGTTTAATAAAAGTTCAATGTAATGCTTATCTGTGTTTTGTGGGTACAAAAATCCTGCACAAGTTCAAAGGACAAACATCTCACCAACAAAGAAGGTCATTTAGCTTCATTCATTCCAGAAGTGTATCTTTAAACTTCATGGAAATAATGTTTTCACATTTAACACAAAGTAAATAAATATAAATTTAATATGAATATTTCTATCATTATCATTTTTTGGTCATTTTGGCCAGCCCTAATCTTGCAGCACTGTGCAGAAATCTCCAGGCTGCTGCTCACTGAGGGGACTGGAAGCTTGCTGAGGCATGCACAAAGGAAAATAATTTTAGCTTCACTTTATTGTTAAGTGACTATCAGCTGTTTAAGCAAATGTCCCAAGATGCCACGTTTATCTTTGAGTGACAGCATCCTCTAGTGGATGTAATAATTATGATGGGAGAAAATTACTAAGTAATGTAACATTTTTAAAAAGTCACTAAGTCAGCACAGGGAGAAGGTTGGGGTAGATGCATAGCCCAACAAAACATTGGACTTTAATGCTCCATAAACGTAACCAGTTTTTCTCTATTTTATATTTTACAGACAAGACAGAAAATAATCCTCTGATTGTTTAATAATAAAAACAACCATTAGTTAGAACTCAAGTTTTTATTGCACAAAAACTATTAAAATTTAAGTGCCAGGTAAGCATGATTTTATCATAGTCTCAGGGTTTTACAATGCTTTCGAATTCTGGATTCTTGTTATATTTTGAATTTTGTTTCCTGTTTTTATCGTCTTTCTGGTGATACTGAGTTTTTATAATATTGTTGTTCCTGGGATCTGCTGGAGCCGCTCTCCCAGTTTGGGGGTTATTGCCCCGAGTGCTCCGATTACCACAGGGACCACTGTTGCCTTCACCCTCCACATCTTCTCCAGCTCCTCTCTCAGCCCTTGGTATTTCTCAAGCTTCTCGTGTTCCTTCTTCCTGATGTCGCTATCGCTTGGTATTGCTATGTCTATCGGTATGGCCTTCTTCCTTTGTTTGTCCACCATTACTATGTCCAGTTGGTTAGCCATCACCAGCTTGTCTGTCTTTCTGTAAGCCTCTTTTCCACTAGTACCTACTCGGATCGACACAGCGCGACTCGACTCGGTTTCGGTGGTTTTCCATTAAAATTTAGTACCACATCAGCGTGGGTGGGTCTTTATAGCAATGCAACCTGAAAGTTGCGTGACTTCGTTTATATGCGACACAAACACACAACAATAGAGGACATCGAGGCGATCGCGGCTCGGTCGATGGTTTTTTGTCAGACTGAGGGTAAAAGAAGAGAGCCAGAGAAGGCTGCTGGCAGCGAGATGAAACACGGTGTTGTTTGTGTGTAGCTATTTCGCTCATTGTCGGGTTTCAAAAGTGGCGGGTTTGAATTGTGAAGGAGTCGCTATAATGACTCATCCAGTGACTTCCATCCCTGGCCAATCAGTGACATGCAGTCCATTGACGTCACATTTTGGGATCGCCTCGGATCGCTTGGAACCCCAGCCAAGAGGATACTAAAAAAGTACCTGGTACCAGGTACTACCACCTAATGGAAAACCCCTCAAACCGTGCCGAGTCGAGTCGAGTCGAGCTGAGTAGGTACTAGTGGAAAAGGGCTATTAGTTCCTTGTCACATTGTCCTCCTTCTTCCCTAGGCTGTGTGCTCTCCATGTATTAGTGTTTCCAAGTGTTTCCTAGTTACTATGTTCCTAGTTCAGTTCTTGAGTTTGTATTTGCTGAGTTCCTGAGCGTCAGCAATAAAGCTGCTGTTAAGTTTAGTGTCGTCTCCAAGTCCTGCAATTGGGTCCTCATTCTGCAGCTACACAGCGCATCATGATAATTTTAAGTTTGAAAACACCTTGACAAAGGCTTTTGGCAGATTTGTTTTGTTTTTTTGTGTTTTTGCACAAGCATACGTTTTGTAAACTTTCACAGGGTGAGACAGGAGAATCAAATCAGCCAGTCACATCAACCAATCACATATTAAATGTTTGCACAATGTTTACAGAGCGATGCCATGGACAATTACATGGCACTCCTTTCAAATTGTGTCTTTCTCATAGTATCCATAAGCATTTGAGTGAAAGAATATTATTTTCCTGTGATGATAAATGATAGGTTTTCTGCTTCTCCCCCCTGTCGGTTAATTAGTCCACCCTGGTCCCCCCATTCACTTTAAAGAGGAAAGAGTTTGGGGATTTTTAAAATGAAAAATTATTAAATAATTTGTAAACCTTTAAAACATATTCCTGAAAAACAGTAATATCAGTCTTCTCACTGCGTCTCACGGCTGGACAATTTAGTGCTAGAACATGATGGTGTGGGAGGGAAATTCTCTGATGGATTTAACAGAGTAATGATTGTTTTTACCACCCAAAACATGCCATGACTGATCTTTTGTTACATAAAAAATTTGTTAACCAAGTGTGAGAGAAAAAAAGCAAAAAAAACAGTCAAAACAGGTAAACTGGAACTAGGCAGAAATTTAGACTTTAAGAGAATCAAGAATACTTTAATATAATTGTCTTTCTTTCTTAAGCAGCGGGACAATGTATGTTTCTGCTTTACATGTCGCCTTGCTCTGACATCAGAGTTACATATATGCAGGTTCCGAGAGACCGTTTCCTTAGAGTTTGTACCACTGATATTAAGAGGGTGTGCAGTGGGAAAATCGGGAAGGTCTGCCTGTAAGTTGCCCACTCAATCAGATGTTAGAAACTGTACTCATGTTTTCTGTGCTTAATCTTTACTTTTGGTTGGGTGGGCAATATGGCTCATTTGGGTGGACTGAGCTCGCCCTTGCCAGTAGCCAAGATGTGTGTTCATCTCTCGAGCTTTTGTCAGTCTGCATCAATTTAAGGCCAGCTCTTCTCTCCACTGTGCTGTAAACTGCCAGGCTGATAACTGTGACAGGACCAGATGCTCCAGCTGTGCATGATAGCTACAAGTGTTGCCCTATACACACCAAGCAAGGAGGAGAGCAGGCATGTGCATGAATGTCACTCTACATTTATGAGTTTATAGCCACATTTGTTTTCTGTCAGTGTCTTTAACTGTGAAGAAAAAAAAAATCCATCATTTGTTTTCATAACAATGTTAAATAGATCATGTCTGGGAAATATATAAGATGTTTGTTCAAACTAATGTATTTTTGGAACAAACACGTGACGTTTTGGTCAACACAATGCCCCTAAAAGTCTGTGTAACTGAAGAAGATGTCATAAAGACCTGGGGGCATATGTAATGTTGTACCATTTCATGAACTAACTGCTTCAGCAATCACACAGAGCACAGCAATAGGAAGAACAACAATGAAGGAGCTGGTAATTTCAGCATTTCAGCCAAGGAGAACCTCATTTCTGAAACACATGAGTTTTGGCTTGAAGAATAGCACCTTTGTTTGACTGTGTACTGAAAATGTGAGAATCATTTGATGCCACTTGGGATTTAAAGCCTTACCCATATTCATAATAATCACTGGGGCAATTAAGAGCTAATTAATGTCAGATTAAAGTGTGGTTGTTCAGTGATCTCATTAAAAATGGTGGGCAAAATAAATTAAATGTTATTTGTTGAGGGAATTACAGATCACAGATTGTAGAGAAAAAAAAATGAAGCAGAAAGTAAAATCAATGGCAAAGTTTTCAGGAACAAGCATTAAACTACCACGGGTTCTGACACTTTTTTGGTACCATAAGCTCGGACTGACCACTGTAACAGGAAACTCAAATGGCTTGATTACATTATTTCAGTGTTTCAAGTTTTACCCATCTGGCTTTTTTTTAAATAACTGATATGGCTTCTTCTTTTTGTTATTGTTTGTTTTTTGTATTTTTTTCTTTCTTTCTTTCTTTGTGTCTACTCTTAGCTCTAGGTTGCATTCAATCCACACTGCATGGAGGGAAAACTATTGAGGAAACTGGAGGATTCACACAGATGGACACGTATAAAAGTAAAAGTAAAAGAATCCAAATGGAATATAAATATCACCATCCTACATAAGCTAGGTCATAGCTCTTCAAGTGAAAACACTGCTTTCAGTGCTGGACCATTTACAAAAGAATGAAGGCTTATTCTATAGACCTGTTTCATGTGTCATCTGTCCTCTATCTCTTCAGATAGTTCTGAAGAGATTATAGTTCAGATAATCCAGATACAACAGATAGTTGTATCTGGATTTCATTACTTTTAGGCTCGCTGCAGTCCCATCTCATTTGTCACATCTATTATGCCGCATGAGTCTTGAACCTTGTAATTACTTAGTGGAAGGGGACTGAGATAAAATGCTTTGGGCAAAGAAAATAAAGAAATAAAAACATTCACATTTTTACTCATATAAAATCAACTGAAATAAAATGAATGGCTGAAAAGATTATTCAAGGTACTCAAGTGCACAAATAATAATCACAGCTGTTTAAGTAGCAGGTAGAGCATATTGATCGTATTTGTTGAGAATTCAGAAAACAGAAAATATGAAAGAACAGGGATTATCAAAGGCTCAATTCCAAAGCAAATACATTCATGAAATTGCTCTATGGCCAAATTAAAGGGTTAGACTTGAACTTGGGTAGCCTAGTTTAGTGTAGCACTGTATACTTAAGTGCTACTAAAGTCCCACTCATTTTACGTATTGGGAGATTATCTTCAGAAATGACATAGAAAGTTCATTACTGTTCAGAACAGGAAAAGATTATTTTTAAATAATCATGTGAGGTATTATTTTACTTATTGTTATTGATTACATAACATAACATAGGAAAGTAAAGTCAACTAGTGTAAAGTAACATGTCCCTGCTTTGGTTTTTATCCCCTCCACTGGCACCAACATCATCATTTCATCAGTCCAGAAACATGAATACATTACAAAGTGATTCACGCAGAAAATTAACTGGAAATACACTTTATAGAATGATGAAGATGTAACTGGGCACTAATGGAGGGCACTTAAGAGCCTTGCTATTCTTTGTATATGCAAACACAGAGGTAATAATTTTCCCCTTTGGAGGTCTTCATGAATGTGAGAGGGTTTATTATGGACTAAAAGGATTGCAAAGATGCAATCATTTTGACCAGCAGCCACGAAGCAAACAGTCATGAGAAGGCCTCTTCATCTTCCAGTGACTTAAAGATGCAGCCTAGTTTAGCCTCTACAAGAACAAATTACTTGAACAGCATTTTCACCCATTCATTGTAACCATAGCTACATTTTCACCTCAGACTGGAAAAAAAAATGCAGATCACGTATAATTTTCTTTCTCTGTCATAATCCTTTCAAATATAACTGTATGATCACTTTGTATTACAAAGTGTGACAAGTGTGTGCTGCAGAATCAACAGATTGTAAAATAACAGATAACTTACATTGTATATAGTTTACATTTCTCAGCTCTCATCTCCTGTAATCCTTTACTAGACTGAGATTAACTTAGCTCATACCTACTATATTAAGATTTTTTCAAAAGGGTATCAAAAACCATAGGCTTATGATTTATGATTTGATTTTGTAGCCTAGCTGTGTTGGATATTTACCAGAAATGGGCAATTCTATTCTGAGTATGAGACAAATCCTGAATCCTAGTGAGCTGGGTTAAAAATATAAATAAATGAACAAACAAATAAATAAATATACACATACATACATACAAAAAGCTCAAAATCTTAATTCAAACTTTCATCAGTTATCATGAGCTTAACAATAAAAAGACATGAATGACTCGGGTGTTTTGACTCACCCTCAGACTGAGTGAGAAGCTCAGATATACGATATAAGACACTTTTGCAAGGCAAGCAGCTGCTAGCTGTGTCATTAAGGCACAACAACATCAAAACACAGTTTCCCTGAAGAAGCCATCTCTGAAGACACATCTCATCAGCTTCTTTGTTCTCTGGGATGGTGGAAATAATAGTGCGCCTTCCTCTTAAAAGTGTCTTTAAAGTTGTTGTGAAACAGTGCTTTGATATGAATCAGTTAAGTTCAATTACTTATTTTCAGCATTTTAGATAATGTTACACTAAACTTAAAATCTTCACTTGTATGAGGAGATGTAAGACATGTAAAATTTTTTGCCGGAAAAAAAGTAAGTATAGATTTTTTAGATTTTTTCTTTTAGTAATACTTCTGTGTACAATTTGACCTCAGCTTTTTTTTTTTTTTTTTTTTTTTTTTTTTTTTTATTTATTTATTTTTATATTTTTTTTTTTTTTTTTTTTTTATTGTATGATTG
>VUQS01036011.1:25607-46094 GCA_015108495.1 Heterochromis multidens
CTTTTAAAATTAAAATAATTAAAAAAAAAAAAAAAAAAAAATTTTTTTTTTTTGTTTAAATTTTTTATTTTTTTTTTTTTTTTTTTTTTTTTTGCTTATTTTTGGAAACGTAAATATGCAGAATTAACTATCAAAAGTTTATTTTGTTTTGCTGTCCATTCACCTGGTGTGTCTTTGCCTCATGTTTCAGTCTGTGTGCCTCCTATTTGAAATCTGCTGAAATACAAGTAACACTGGTGGAATGGGAAATAATTATGTTTTTTGTCACAATAGCCCATTTTATACAGGTTATTTTATAAATAAGTCATAATTATGGCAAGCCATAATATTCATACCACAAAATCTTTTTTTTCTGTTTTTTTTTTTTGGCTTTCATGAATAGCATGGAATCTATAACTTTTCAATCAGTCTAAAAGTTAGAATTTTAGAGAAGCTGTGGTTTTATGCCTTTATCTGTACATCCACCCTCCAGTAACTCACCAAGTAATTTTGTCCCCTCAACTGTGTAATGAGGGTCACAGACAAACCAAGTCAGTTCAGGAAGGTGTCAGCTGGATGACAGAATACTTGTCATGTAAAAATCTGATGACCTAAATGACTCAATCTTCACCTCACACGTACTCCAAGATAATCAGAAATACCTTAACCTGACATTCTCTGAGGCAGGCAACATCTACAGTTAATGCATAATTCCCTGCTCATTATTGCACAATAAACACATGTTGAAATGTGCAAATATATAGAAGCCTACTCATTTTTGTTATTAGTGTTCAGGGAAAGTATGGCAAACATGCATGTTTATTCTCCCCACACTTCATAGCTGGCCTATCTGAGGAATTTTATAGCATTCTCACTCTCATAAGTAAAATACAGCTGTAGCGGTAAAAAACTTAATTAAACCCAAAGAGATTCAGCAGGAGCAGCAGCACATTTGCCTCTGTTTATCTCTAGACTGGATTCTTTAAAAAGAAAAAAATAAAATAAAATAAAATAAAATAAAGCATACACCCAGTAAAAAAAGTTCAAAGTTATACTTATTCATTCATTCATCATCTACAGCTTACAGCATCAGGTCAGTGTGTGACTTAATTTGAATTTACACCTAAACAGATTAAATGGCAGAGGAAATAAAATATTAATTATTACATTTCATCATCAAAAGGTTAACAGGGTTCAGTTATATACTCTTATCATATAGTCCCCATCTCACTTAAGGTTTTCTCAGTAATGACTCAGAGCCAAACTAAATGTTTTGACCACAAATATTATACTACAAAAATGTAAACAGTACACATGAAGCAAAATGACATTGGTATATTTGTTTACATCCACTCATTATGGACATGAATGTCATGGTAATTTGGGGCTTTAAATAATTTCTTTGACGTGTTCTTTTTCCAGGATGACAAAAGGTATGTTTGTAAGTGTAAAGGTGAGGCTTTCAAACCTAAGCACACTGTACCAACTGTTAAGCAAGGTGGTGGTAGCATAATGCTCTGGGACTGTTTTTGCTGTGTGGTACTGGTACATTGCACAAATTCTTCAACTTCACCTCAAATCAACAGCTAGACAACTGAAACTTGGACACAACTGGGTGTTCCAACAAGACAATGATCCAAGACATACATCAAAACTGGTTTTAGAATGGTTAAAGCAGACTAACATTAAGCTTCTGGGATAGCCTTCCCAAAGACTCAACCTCAACCCTATTGAAAATTTGTAGACTAAGCTTAAAAGCTGGGTCCATAAATAGAAACCAACCAATTTAAAATAACATGGTCAAATACCCAGCCAGAATTATGCCAGCAGTTTGTTGATGGCTACCAAAAGCATGTGATCAAGGGACATTTAACCAATTATCAGTGGGGGTGCAGGTATGTGTTTGAGCCTGTATGTATACTTTTGACCCTGTGTGGATTACAGAAAATCCAAAATAAATTCAAACTTGTGCACCCAACTCTTGTAAGAGTCAAGCATACATATTTAAATCATTAAAGATGTATGCTGTACAGTCATTCCACCCTGGAAAAAGAACAGTTCAAAGAAATCATCAAAAGCCCCAGATTACATGACATTCATGTCCATGACGAGTGCATGTAAACTTCTGTCCACAACTGTATGTGCATGCAGACATGTAAAGTGTTTGTGACTTAACCTCTATTTCATTCATGTAGTCCGGATTAGATTGAGATATATAAGGGTTTATAAACAGTTAACATAACAAGTGGTTAAACTGTAACTATTCACATTACATTGTTGTGTTATTGCAGATAACAATGGTACTGGCTTTTTCAAATAGTATTCTGCTATGCAACTGTAAATCCCCTCACATACCTACACACATATACCTCCAAGGACATTGGTTTTCTAAATTCCAAATGCATTCTGTCATTACAGCATTATTAGTCAAATATCTTCAAGTATTTATGCTGATGGGGGAAGGGGAACTATTAGGGAGATTAACTTTTGGAAAGCAGCTAATAGCAGACAGAACTAAAGAGCAAACTGTTTTAACATTCTCCACATTTAGCACTTACCCACACTAGAAATTGCATGCCTAATTTGATTACTGGCTCCATGTTAAACCTTCCACATAATTTTATTTCTTTGCGTATGTATACATAGACCTCTGCTAGGAGGGAGATAACAAATCAAATTAAGACTTCACATTTAAAGCTAGAGTTCCTTAAGGATCTCTTTAGCTGGCTGCTTTGGCCTTTGTCCTTGACAAAAATTTAATACAAATATGGTTCCTCTCACACAGCTTCTTCACCCACTCAGTTATTATTGACCCATGAAATTTTGTTTATTTTTCTACTTTTCAGGAAAATTTAAAAAAAGAGAGATTTAAAGCCGCCAAAAAATGGAGGGTAAACAATAAATGACTATAATGACTGAGGATAAAGTCTGGAACAGTAGAAACATTATCAAGCACTTAGAGGTTCAGATGGACATTGTGCAAATCTAAGATATACTATAATGTTTTTGTTTGTTTGTTTGTTTGTTTGTTTGTTTGTTTGTATGTATTGTTTTCATTATTATATGGAAAAGGCAGAGAATTTACTGTATAAGATACTGTTATCCAAATTGCTTACTTTTGGTTTTCTCATTTACACATGACACTGTCAGTGAGCTACCTTGCCAGTTGCTGAGCAAACAATCAGGAGAATTTGGCGAACACCTACATGGTTGTTTAAGTGTATTTAAGGAGTAGGTTTAGTTGGAAGACTTATTGTTTTTGTCTGTCTCTGCTCTTGGATTTCAGTTTAATCAGCATGCTCAGCTGCCACAATAGTCAGTTCTGAGACCTGCTCAACATGCAGCTGGAGGTAATGTTAACTCACTCAGAGTTGTCAATCATTTCCTCTTTTCCTCCCAGTAATCTCTACTAGAGGTAGAGCTGTGTTGCTCTTAAAGACAGGGCTATTATTCATACAGCTCACGGCCAAGACTATTCAGTGGGAGGTCTGAGTGAAACCTGTTTCGTCTGTGGAAACTAGTGCAGTTTCATGCTGTCACAGCTTTATTAGCGTCCACAAACATTGCTGTCACAGTGAGTGGACCATTAAGAAAGGCTTAAAAAAACATACAAACACACAAAAGACAAGCAAATTAAAAAAAAGCAACAATTTGATTGACATTTGCTGCAAAAAACACACAACCAAACAGAAAAACACACTACAAATATTCATAAACTGCATCTGAACCAGCTACATCATTATGAGGTCATGGGGAAACGTCATCAATGTTGATGGAGTCTTTGTCTGTGAACATTCATATAAAATAAATACATACATAAGTAAATATATAAACAGCACTATGTGTTTTATATAATGACTATTAACATACTGTACATGATGAGTATTATAAAACTGCACCCTATGGTAAAGTACTGCTGCACTTAAAGGTTCCTCTCAGCTCTGGCCATTGTAATTTCAAATCTCTTTACACTAAACAATCAGGAAAGCAGAGGCATTAATATCCTTCTCTAACACCAATGCTCATTTGGCTAAAAAACATTCTCTAGCTGTACCTGTTTATCCTTTACAGGGTCACATACAAACTAATGCCATACTACAAACATGACTTCTTTAACTTTTTCAGATCAGTAAGCAGTTAGATATTTTAACTCCCGCACAGACTAAGGAGATACTGGTCTAAATGGGGGGTTTTGATCCTCTGCTAGTCGTATTCTTCTCTCTACAGTTTTACAGCTATTGATAAACTGCAACAGCTTGTTATTGGTTCTTATTTGCCTTACCCCCTGCAGCAGGAGTCAAATCACATTTCTCAAATCTGCGTTTATTTCTTGGTTTTCTACAGACATATGTCAGCAATGTTTCTCAGTACTGATAATTATAATGTTCTCTGGAGCTGGAGAGATGAGATATAACAGGAGGCTCTGACAATGGGGCACATTTCTTACAGTGAACAGCGATAAAAAAATTCTTAGTAAATCTTAGTTTCTTCATTAAGGGCTGTGGGACTGGTTATTCCATGTCAAAAAAAGGAATGCTGACATAAAGCAACTATAAATTCTGTCTTATTACAAATACATTCATCTAATAGAGGAGAAATCAAAACAGTAGGTGTCTGAAACACCAGCCAGTATTGTCTATAAATGTCAGAACGCTGATTCACACAGTGGGCTAAATGGTACTCTAGAAGAACCTTTTTACTAAGAATTTACTAATTAGTGTTCAATCTTAGCAGTGCTATAATTCATAGATTTCCCGATGGTGGATTAACTTCACAATGGGCCATAAATTATAGGAAAGAGGCAGGATTTTCCTTGCTGTTACTGAATGCTTCCACTAAATACTGACATAAAGACAGCTGCTAAAGCTAATATTAAAACATTCATTCATATAGTATGAGGTTTTTTTTTTTTTCTTTTGGGGTTGTTCTGCTTTGTATTATTTTTGTACAAAGCATCAGATACATGTGCATCTGATATTGCAGAATTGCACAGAAACATACTCTCAAACTTGCACACTTTGGTCAACTGTTGTTATCCCATCTTTGAAAATAAAATAAAATAAAACTCTTTTTATTGTCACTACTGTTATTACCACTGATCAGAGAGCATGTAAGCCAATAGGAAAGATCTGGAGAGAAAAGATAATAATAGTTGTGCATCTTTGGTATGGAGTAGATTGGATCCCTGACACACAGCCCTCAAACACAGGCAAGGGATTTTTGAGAAAACAACTTGAATAAAACATAACAAACACTAAAAATGTGATAAGAAAAAACATTAAACAGCTCCTAACACATCTTTATTATGAATTAAATAGCTAGTCTCTCATATTCTGGCAATAAAATACAAAATGAAAGCCACAAGAAAAGCTACCTGAAATATTCAGTTTATTTTCATTAACATATGTTATTCACAGAGACTGGTCTGGTAAAATGACCTGTTAAGAGGTGTGGCTAAATCTGTGTAAGGCTTATTATAAACCTGCATGCAGTCAATCCAAGTAGCAGAACAATAGTGTTACCGTATGCAATATAAAGATATGCATAATTAGGAGTGTGAGTTGTGAGTCAGCTTAATATTTTACTTTGGTCAAATATTAGTCTGTTCTGACAATTCCCGAGAATAAATTGATGAAAACTGTTAAAGCATTTTACACTGTTAAACTAAAAAATTTGGATAAATTACAGCTTTGTTTTTTGTTTGGTTTTTTTCATCAAAGATGAAGAGAAAGAGTGATTAAAAATATGCAATAAATAACATCAATTTAATGATCACTGATACCAGCATACAAAACTGTAATTCTCTGTCATATAAACCGAATATTTTTCTTCAGACAATAACGTACTAGAATCAGGTACTGAAGTACATACTGTTACTTAAAACCTTAAAACTGAAGCAGGTTGTAAGTTTATGTTCATTCAAAATAATGACTTTCTGCCCATAATAGATCTTCCAGATGTGAGGTTACGAGTTAATAGATGCATCTGTGCTACATCCCAATACAACAAGAGTTGTATATGTCTCCAGCTGTACAAAAGTATGACTAATGTAGAAAGTACTCCAGCTGGTTGTTCAACGAGGCATCATTAGTCCTTTAGAAAGCGTGGGTTGATCAAAAGCAGTCGCAGTTATATATGTTGAAAAGACTCCTATATTCTTCTACAGGCAGGAAAGCTTCGGACTGTTTATTTTTTGGTGTACTTAAGGAAAGTATTCTCGTCTTCAAAGTTCTCCCTGTGGAAAAAGCAAAGCTCTCTACGTGACAATGACTTTGTAAATATTGATTACTGCAGCCAAAAGTTCCCACAGCTGTGTCTGATATGGGAAGTATACAGTCTGAGATCACTTGAGGAAAAAAAAACAAAAAATATCTTAGTAACAACACTGCATATTCAAAGATGAATATGTCTCTGTTTAACCCTGTATAGCATGGTGTTGCCCTCAGGCAGCAAACCACATTTTTTGTTATTACACCATCCCTTAAAATTTAAATGTATTAAATGTTTTACTTAATAAAACAAGGCATGTCACTGTTGAGTAAAATGGGGAGTAGAAGACAGTTTGACCTTGGACCTGGTGAAGCAATCATTTCAGGAACCAAATTGCTCTTGGGATTCAGTGTCAGCTACTGCTAAGACTAACATCATTTTTATACATGTTTAAATTGAAATAACTATATTAAAAAAATATTTATCTGCATCTGCATGAATATGTGAAGAAGAATATTTGGTTGTTTAAAAACAGATTTTGATTTAATTTATTTACTAAAATTGCATTTCTAGTAAATAAATGAAATTATGCAGTTAGACCACTTTTCCTAGGGCAACAATGCCAAAGCAGTGCTTTCAAACTCTGGTCCCTGGGACTGCTTGTTTTAGGCTTTTAGACGCTTCCCTGCTTCAAAACTCTTTATTATCTTGTTATCAGGCAGCTGTAGCATTTAATACCCAGTTGATCATATGAATCAGGTCTGTTGAAGCAGGAACTAGGCTCATGAGGAGAACCTCAGTGTTGATGTTTTGAGAGCACTGAGTGATATATGTAGGCAAACCATGCAGTAACTTACAGGAACAATAACTGGGCACAATAACTTTTTATGGGTGGAAAGAATATGATGGGACAGTTAGGGTCATTTGCTCAGTGAGGACAGAAAAATTAATGAGAGTGACAGTAAGTAAGAGTGAATCCCAGAATCAGGTTTGAGGAACAGTTATGAGATCAGGGATCAGTTAAAGGTCATACATATGTGATGTGTATGGGTAAGCAACAGTGTGTGTATGTAAATGATGGTATGTGTACATGTGTGAGTGTGTGTCAGGTGCTTGGAGAGGACTTTATCAAGGGAGATGAAAGGTACCAGAATGCAATGGTACTCCAAAAGTCTGAAATGTGAAATCCACCTCTGTTTCATGAAGTTCCACACGGAATAGTCAGACACATTCAGACACACAGAAACACACATCGCACATACAGACTAACCCATGCATGCATGAGCACACACAGACACACACAAATACACATGGTTATTTGGTTGTCAAATTAAATGCTTATGTGAAAATTAACTTGATGTTTATTAAAATCATTTTGAATAAATTGCTTGTTTTCTCCTAAATCTACTACATTAGTATATACAGAAAACTGTGACATTTTGATACCGTTATAGCACATTATTGACCTGAGGCAACAAACCAATTGTATATATCAACAGGGTGCCCCAAACTCCCAAAAACTAGGGTGATTTTTTTTTCTCCAATAAATAAATAAATAAATAAAATTCATGCCATAGAGGGTTAATATCAAATATACATAAATCTGAAATCTTGCTGTGGTCCCATATTTACCACAAGTTACGTTTTTTTATTGTGCAGATAACAGATCACTATTGCTAACACAGAAGTGCAGCACAGCACCAACGTGATTTTGTAACACAATTTAAGAGACAGATCTGTTTCTTGAATAAAGATCGAACGGGTTTTGATAATTACCTTAAACATGAAACATGAAGTGAAAAACCAAATCAAATCCAGGTCATGCTCAGCCAAGCACCAATCAAATGACTCTCCTCATAAGAATGAATAAAAAGGACAATATGAAGCCCAAGGAAGAGATTGTGTTGCTTCATAGAGCTTATATGTAAAGTATTATTTGCTTGGTGGGAATATAATATAAACAGTTACAGGAGCCTGTTTAATC
The DNA here is from genome assembly GCA_015108495.1 of Heterochromis multidens. Classification (NCBI taxonomy): domain Eukaryota; kingdom Metazoa; phylum Chordata; class Actinopteri; order Cichliformes; family Cichlidae; genus Heterochromis; species Heterochromis multidens. The sequence goes on from VUQS01036011.1 coordinate 33,781, forward strand.
ATATACAGAAACTCACTTTACTGCACAAAGTGAAAACAACAGCACAAGAAGACAAATTACAGATAGCAGACATTTGCATGCTTTTGTATCTCAGAGACTGAAGCATAGGATGCACACATGCCAAGAACCATTTAATCCAGTTTTATGGCTCTTTCTTATTGGACTGCATTGTGAATTAGCCGCAACACTGGCTGCAAGGAAAATGTGGCAAAAGCAGGGCACTTAAGCTGAAATGAAGCCAACCACTTGGTGTCAGAAATATGGTCAGTAGATCAATATACAGCATATACTGACTTCACTTCATTGTTTCACCAAGAAAAACATACTAAGTTCAATAAGACACAATACTTGCAGTGGGCAAGCAGTGATCTTAATAGGTTAAACAATTCTATCAGAAGACTTATAAATCAGGATTAAAAGACCTTTGTTCACCTATGTGCCTCTGTGATTTCTATACCACTTTAAACCATTTTCCAGAGTTTCTTTGCAGAGGAGGGACATACTGGGCAAAGGATGCTGAACATGGAGATGACAGGCAGGAGGAAAAGAGGAAGACCACATAAAAAGAAAAGAAGATAAGAAGATTCATGGATGTAGTGAAGGAGGACATGCAGAGGGTTGGTGTGACAAAAGAAGATGCTAGGGATAGGGTGAGATGGAGGCAGATGATCTGCTGTGGCGACCCCTAAAGGGACTAGCTAGAGGAAGAAGTTGGATATTTACTAAAGCAATTCAATAAAGTGATCACAAACACAAATCTTGTCTGTATTATTTGGCAAATTTAAATCATGCTACGCTACCCTAAACTGTACTCTTTTAAATAGACTCTGTTCTAGTATCAGTGAATTACTGAAACAAATGTCTTTGTATCCACATATCCATTCTAACCGTGCACCACCACCTCTTTATTCAGGACAGAGTCTAAAATAAGTTAATTGACAATAATAGTCATAACCCAGCATGCAATTGGGTGATCGGCCTTTTAAGCCTCTTTATTAGAGGAGTTATCTGATTTCCCACAGTCCCCCGGTTTCATCAGGCAAGCAATTATCTTGTCACTGATCCATGGCCATCACATAAAGAGATTCTGATCAGAATTTAGTGGCTGAAAACAGTAACAGAGGACAGCAATAACACATCATTAAAAGAGGATATAAAACTACTTATTTATCGATCTAGCCATCTTTCCATCCATCAGTCCACCCTCTGTTTCTTATCTGGTGTCTGGGTCATGGGGACAGCAGTGTAAGTGGAGATGCCTGACTCTTTTCTCCATCTCTTCCAGTAGGATCCTAAGGTGTGAGCCATAATATCTCCAGTGCGTTCTGGGTCTGCCTTGGGGTCTTCTCTCAGTAGAACTTGTCTAAAGTCACTTGTCACTTGTCTTCTCATGTCTGTCATTCGCACCCACAGCCATCAGGCTTTTCACTTCCCATACAAATAGCAGACAAGCTATGTCAGACAAATGAATTTCCCTCTAAGAATAAGAATAACTTTATTGATCCTATTCTTATTCTTATTCTTATTCTTATTCTTAAAACATTTCACCTAGGAAGCATTCTGATCAGATGCCTTAACCACCTCAACTGTTCCTTTCAATGCTCTCTAAACCCCACCCAGATGAGTGAGATCTAAAGGTTAGCCAAGACACCTATCAGAGAAAGCAAATTTAGGGTAGGAAACTAGACTGTCTGGTAGCTGTCACTCTCAGCTCTTTCTTCACCCAACAGACCAGCATCCTCAGCGTCTTCCAGACAATGTTAATCTCCCTCTCCATACGTGAAATATTCTGCTTGGAAAGCTGCAAAAGCTGCAATTGTGCTCTATAAATAGAACTGCTCTGCAAATCTATTTAATCAGTAAATGTATTATCTGTATATCTTTTTCCATGGTGACACTCTCATCCAAATTGTTTGATTGTACATACATTTTTGCATACATTTTTGCACAACATACAAACTGTGCAAATCCTGCAGAGCAGGAAAATGAAAAAAAAAGTCAGTCAGCTCTTAGAAGGATGCTTAGAAATGAGACAAAAGATAAGAAAACAATACCTAATTCATGCACTTAATTCATATAATTTACAATAAAAATACATTTGTGTCTCAAAGAACAGATTTAATTCGATTTGTTATCTTTGAAGTTTGTATTTCACTTATTGTTTCTCGAGTTCTAGATGTAAAGCAGATATGACATAAAATATATCAACAAAAATAAATGTTACTACTAGACTTCAAACTTAGCAGAGTATGCAGCCTACAACATCCTTCATGGCAAACTGCAGATTTGTGAAAGATTAAAGGGAGAACCAAAACCCTTGATCTTTTCATTGAGGTTCCCCAAAATCAATACAGAGTTATTCTGAGTTGTTCTGATTTCCGTCCTGATGGGCGTGGTCCCTGCCAGGATGACAAAGACCCCATACACAGTGCAAAGGGGCCACTGAATGGTTTGATGAATTAATATGTCAATCGTGTGCATTTCAAAATCACCAGATCTCAATCCAGTTGGACGCCTAGATGACGTCCAGAGGCCTTGGTGTTTTGAAATGTTCTATAAATGCTCATTAAATAGCACTAAACACGTGTAATCATACAGAACCCTGAGGTGAAAGCATTATAAATGGTGAAAGCAGAATCTTAAACAACAGTATTTATAAGACTGACTGCACTCCAGCACTCCAGCAACATAATGTGTATGCCTGCAAGCATATTAAATGTCAGCAAAACCTATGTAGGAAGCAAAGTACTTTCAGGTAATTTATAAATATAACAGGCTCTACTAGCATGTACAACTCTACAGTGTTCCAGTGTTAGTATTTCACCTTCTTTTTCACATTGTATGAGTCACAGAGATAAAAGGTGTCCTTTCTCTCCTTAGGAATTAATGTTTCAGATCCCAAGATAACGTTTCTCCACATCATCTATTTTACATTCTCTCAGTGAATACTGAATCTCATGTCCACCAATGTGTCAAGAACAATTTGAATGTTGAAACTGGATGTGTTTTCCAAAATACCCTGGTTAGATTTTTTTTTCTTAGATTTACCCTTTAAGATGCTTTGTTGAACTTTTATGCCCTTTGGTAGTTTTTCAGCTGTACCATCCAGGCCCTCTGCTCTATATGACCTCAGTTTTTTTTTTTTCTCTCTCTCTCCTCTTTCAAGGGCAGATCAGCCTAGGAATTTTTGAAGTTCTCTTTCTGTCACCATGGACACCAAAATCATCATTCTGAATAAATCTACAATTTCACATCATTCACGTTTGATCATCACCTCCATAAAAACCATCTATAGATTCTTCATCCTCTGCTTGTTGACACTCTTCACTTCCCTGCCCTCCACTGTTCTCTTCTACATGTGATAATTTGTTGCTACAAAATCACAATATTCAAAGGCCTTCATAAATATTTAAAGTGTGTTATGAGGAATGCCAGTTGACATTTTCTGCTCCCACTTTTGTGCTTGATGTAATTGTATACCTGGATGGCAACTGAATATACAGAGATAGAGAATGAGAAATTGGTAATAGTAATTTTGAATGATTTCCAAATTATTAAACTAAATACCCACCATAACACCCATTAAAATTATGTTGTCTGTGTCAATATCAATATCTGTTCAACAAACATGTACTTGTACTATTGTACATGTACTATTTCTGTCTCAGTCTTCTGATGACTTGTGTTTCAGTTTTAATGTGGCTGTATTGAGCCTATTCAGACGTTCTCATTCTCAACTGTTGTGAAATCTGTGGAGGTCTCTAAATTACACACTGGGTTTAGGCAATTGTGAGACAGATCTGTCAAGTTACCCTGCTCTAATGTTATCAGCAGTTTAACCAATCAGCATATGTTATCAGGTTGACCACCCCTGCTAATACTGCTGCGGCTGCTGACTACAATTTGTCAGATTGCTCAGTGTTGTTAACAATGCCTCTTTACAGACGTTTTCCATTTTCATTTATTAGGCATCAGTGTAAAGCTCTTTGCCTTAAAAAAGAAACAAACAAACAAACAAACAAACAAAAAAACAGAAAAAGATAGAAGATAGAAGAAGAAATATTTCAGGAACAAAATAATTCAGCGCCACTCCATTGAACATTTAGAAGTATTATAAGTGTTGTTGCATACATTCCCCTGTAATGTGTTGTTTTACAATTAATTCTAATTCAACTGTGTCCTTAATCTTATGTCTATATTCATGGAAGGTAAATTCAATTCAATTCAATTTTTTTGATATAGCACCAAATCACAACAACAGTTGCCTCAAGGCGCTTTATATTGTAAGGTAAAGACCCTACAATAATACAGAGAAAAGCCCAACAATTTTGTCAAAAAGGAAAGTTTTAAGCCTAATCTTAAAAGTAGAGAGGGTGTCTGTCTCCCGAATCCAAACTGGGAGCTGGTTCCACAAAAGGGGAGCCTGAAAGCTGAAGGCTCTGCCTCCCATTCTACTTTTAAATACCCTAGGAATCACAAGTAAGCCAGCAGTCTGAGTGCAAAGTGCTCTTTTGGGGTGATATGGTACTATGAGGTCTTTAAGATAAGATGGGGCCTGATTATTTAAGACCTTGTAAATATGTTGATTCATACATATGCTACAAAAGAAATGGTTATAAGTAAGTGAAAACTGTTGTACCTAGCTGTAGTGTCATTACGATGATAAAAATTAGAACATCTAAAATATTTGCTGGTAAAGTTGTCATCAAATTAACAAGAAGAGCAGAGCACCACAGTGGCTACTCACTGTGGTGCTCTGTATTTACCTTTCAAAATAAATGCAGCATGGAATTAGTGGAAATGGGGCCACTAAATGACTCAGTTTGCCAGAAATAATGCTCTGAAAGGCTTGGCGAAGAAAATGCTGTACACACTGGCATACTTTAATGAACAGTGTTTTTTTATTTATTTATTTATTTATTTTTTGCCTGTGTAGCTGTACATTTCTAGGAATCTCAGCAGAATGAAAGTCATGAAAAGTAGACATATGCAACAGGATTAGCTGGGTCACCTGCTCAACCAAGTGTGCTATGCAGTGCCCCACCATTTTACATATTATTAAAAATATCTGTAATTGTCAAGTGCCAGCAGATACCTTTTCTGACATTAAATCAGTCTTCTCTACAAAGTACTGCAAATCATGCCAAATTATATGTGAAAATTAGTACACCTGGCACTGGTACATCATACATTTATATAGTGTGATGCTCTGCGGGAAAAAAAAAAAGAAGGAATAACATCAATTTTGACACTTTTTTCACTGTTAAAAATATGGCTGTATCATTATAGTGTGTTTTCAGCTCTCGATCATCTGTCACCGCTGCTGTCACTGTAATGCACACTCTTAAACACCCACATATAGCTGACATCCATGCCTCTTCCTCCATGTTTGGAGGGACTGTCCATCACCTGCAAGCACTTGTACCATGGTGCATAGACAAACACACCCACACATTTATGCATGTGGTACAACTTCATTCGTTATTCTAAATTATTTATCATTCAGATTCACTTCTGAGCTACATAACCACTGTCTGATTTTTTTTTCTTTTTCTTTTTGATCCGTGTTATAAACTCTGTCCAGCTGAAAAAAAAAAAATAAATCTACAAAAATTTGCTCTGTCTACAAAAATGCAAAGTACTTGTGGCAGTTATTAAGGAGTTCAACCAGATGCTGATGCATGTGTTGATATTTGCCAAGAAATATGAGACTGAAGCAGAAGACTAGGAGGGCCTCACTCTGTACGTCACTGAATTCCAACCAGCTCTACACAGTAAGGGAAAGAAAAAGAGACGAGGACTGAACAACCGTGTTTTGACGAGTGACAAGAAATATTTGAAAAAATGAGCCAAAGCCACAACTGAAATCAATGAAATGCTATTGCAGAGGATAATGGAAAGACAGACAGACGGGACAGCAGTGTCAGCACTTCCTGTTGTCTCCTTCATGTGATCAGTCTGATGATTCTCATATGGGGTTGTGCACATTTAGATCTTATTTGAATGACAAAGTAACAGACAGCTGGAAGTGGACAGAAATGAGCTAATTTACCACCAGATGAAAAAGCTGACAGCCACACTTGACAGTTTGGACATTTGACAGTTAGGATGAAGAACTGTACCAATGGCAGACTTAAATAAGAATAGGCACTCTCAGAAAGTGACATTTTCAATTCCTGCAGATTTTATGGTTGAAATTTCAGTGGCATGATGCAATTGTAAAAGATATACTTTCACCCACTCAGAAAACCACACTAGATATCTCCAAATGAAAATGGCACAGTTATAATACAGCAACAGGGCAGCAGAGAGTATTTAGGGTAAGTCTAGTTTGTGACTAATTTATTATTAAAATGGCAGATTTTTAAGAAAACTATAAACTCTCCTTTCAGCAATTACTAATATGCTCACAAAATACTCTGCTGAACTCCTGAAATGTCATCTGGCGTTAATCTTTCTACAATAATAGCGCTGAGGTTCAGGTTATGCAAAATATAAATGAAGCCAAAATAAAAAAAAAAAAAGGTTGTTACAAATTGAATTGAATTTGTTTCCTGAACAATACATAGATCTGTAGGCCATGTAATATATGACACTTAAAATGAACTCAAGCTCTGAAGAAATGACAGAAGATAATCGTGAGAAGTAAGTGGTTTTATCCAAAGTAGACAAAAATACACGCACACGTGAAAACATGCTACACACACACACACTAACACAAACACAAACACTTTTAATTAAATGTGTGTCACCTGGCATTTTCCAGAAGGAACCAGCCAGACATACAGTAACAGAAGCACATACTTATCACAGCTGTAGCCTGTTTATTTTTAAATACACTTCATCCACTGTTCAGATGCAGCACCCATACAGCACCAATTCCTTTCTATATGAGAATGCTTTTTTTTTTTATAACCCAGTCTTCTCATGTAGAGCAATGGGAGTCCTCCCAGGAAATCCAAACAAAAGTTAGTTGTTCTTAAAGAAGACTATAAGGAGAGCTAAGGTTGGCTATCGAGGCTACTCTCTATTTAATCAGTGATTTACAATTGAGATGCCTGCTGTTGTGCCCTCAAGGACTGCATCAAACCAAAAGAGCTTTCGGTAAACATGCAGCTGAGGAGATTAATAACTTTATTTAAATTAGGCCAGTGGTGGGCAGCCTCAGGTAAGAGCATCTGTGGCGGGAATAAAGGAGTCATCTGAGGAAAGCTGAGGAAAACTGGTAACTTTATATGTTTTACTGCAACTAAGCAACAGAAAATCACGTGTTTTCAATGCAAACCACAAGAATGTTGGTAGAAATGAGGCACCGGGACGGCTATATTTGTATGATTGTATACAATCATGAGACATTCAAACACAATATAGGGATCAAAATGCAAAAAGCTTGAATTAGTAAATATGGAAACATCCTTTTCCTCATGTTCATCGCCAAACCAAGTTTCTGTGTGACTAGAATAGCCCTAGTGTGGTGTTCATGTTTTTGTTATTCAGTGTTTGTGGGTGTGGATGACCACGGCTATAACAATTTATGGAAAAATACTTAACAGATGTTTACTTGATCCCAAATACAAGCAAAGTAGACCACATAGCACATATTTATTTAGTGATAAAATTATATGGATGGAAAAAAAACAAACATGTTTATCTTGAGAATATGTCAATGATGCAAGGTTTCTCATCACTATTGATGTTTATTTCTTTATGCTTGATTAGAAATTGAACAGATTTGTATCAATCTATACAATACATCTACAAACGGCCTATTGATGCCTGCCTATACAACACAGGAGCAGTTTTGCTGTGTTATGTATTTCTTGCCCTTGATGCTCTTGTGCCCTCACTCCCTCCCCACCTCCCTATCCATCGTCTGCACTGTCCTGTCCTGTAAAGGCAAAAGGCTTCATGTTCTCTTCCTTTTCATCAGCTTCCAAATCTTCTCTGTCTTGTAAAATCACTGAGAGAATCTTTTCTTGATCGAGAAGGAGCCACACAGATAAAGCTACTTATTTGTTGTGTCCCACCCTCAATTTAGAGCTGAAATGGAGTGTGACAAAACATAGAACGGGTCCCTCAAGGCTGACAGTGAAATGTGCAGGAATGTGGGAGCAGACAGGTGTAGGTGCTTAAAATGTATCAGTGTTGGAACCTTGTGTTGGAATAGCAGGAAGGAAAAGTCAAAACACACATGCATGCGCACACGCACACACACACACACACCCACAGCACTTCCACATTTTTATTACCTGACCTGAACACCACACATGTAATAAAAATGGATGTGTGTGTGTGTGTGTTATTGAAAATGTAATGTTTTAATATTCCTCAAATAAAATTAGCCAAGGCCGAAGTGTCTAAGGTTGAAATAATAGACCACAAATAATAATAGGTTGCATCATTTTTTTCTTTTAACAAGGGATCGAATATATTCCTCCCACCAAAGGCAGATAAAGATGCAACAAGGTAATGACTCACCTGCTTCTCTAATATGTCAGTCTTTTCTCTATGTGTTTTATTGCTATTCCGCCACTAATTTTACTGAAATTAATGACTTGGTTTCAGTGTCATATTTCTAGCAAAATTTTAATACTCACGCTTAGACAAAATTCCTCTGCTATCATTTCTCTAAGATTATTAGACACCTGCTTGTAGGTGGACAAATGTTCAAGCTACAGGTTACATTCACATGAGGGATATTTCAGTCTAATGTACTGTAGGGTCAAGAATGCTAGAGGATCTTGAGCTGCGTCTACACTGGAAGCAATTCGCAGCAACACGACAACCATAGAAAGTCAATCACATTCTGCAACTTTAAGCGACTAAGGGCAAAATAACTGGTAATGACGCAAAGGGGGCTGGTCCCGAGATAAAATTTTCTCAACTTTGAGGCGAGCGAGCGTAAAGACTACCAATGAGAGTGAAGAATACTGGCAATTGACACATGACCTGGTAGTAAATATAGTGGAGGGTTACCTAGGCCTGGGATGTCTGCAAGTGACCAACCGTCAGCTTCAAAGTGATGTGTGACAAACGACTTACTTCCAGTGTGGACACAGCTTTATGGATTTTGTACAAAGAACTTTTTATTTTTATTCTTTGATTCTTCTTTCAGTATTGACGTGGGGCCTTGATGTTTTTCAATTCTATTTTCTTCAACTCCATTCTGATGTTCTGGACTTTATTGGCAGATGGTTCCTGGCCAGTGTCAGTAATTGACTTTTCTCATTTGATAGAGGAAAAACAAAAAGTTACTCCCAGCTTCCACACTGGTTTCTTCCTTTTTTAATGCTTTTATCATTAAAGTCAACAGTTAAATATCAAATTCAGTTTGTCTTTTCAGATATCTAGCTGCGGTGGCAATGGAAACAAAAACAGTGGAAAGAAATGGAGGCACAGCTGGAGGAATGAATAAGAAGACTGAAATGACTTAATTTCTCAGGGACCTGAAAAATAACATTTAATGCACATTCTTGATTAGACACTGCTGACGTTTTTTTTTACTTATAGAAATAGTATTGTCAGTGAACTTTACAGCAGTTTTACAAAAACTATATAAGTTATACTGCATAAACAGAGGTTAGAGACTGAGATCTTTGTTTCTGAGCTCGTCACATAATTTCTTCATCTCTTTATGTCTGGGTCTATTTTCCTTTGTACTCTTCCACCCAGAGGCTATTTAATATAACTCTCAATATAAAGAAAGTATCCAGTGACCAACGCTTGCAGCCATACTTAGTATTGCTGTAATCCCATCTATTAATTAAGAGGACCTGCTGCATAAAACACACTGGGACAAGAGCTGAATATGTCCTACTTTCCTTTAGTGTTTCTGTGATAGGCAGATGCATCTCTAAGAAACATTCATATATATTTCCTGCACATGTATGTGCTCTGTATTAAAGTGATAACAAGATAGTTTAACTAGATTCGTGGCCCTGGCCCAAACAGCACGTACAATTAGAAATAACGAGTCATTTTTGATACTAACTGAAGTTACCGCCCAGAGTATTGTGAATTGAAATATCTCATATGCCTATAAATAGGTATGTGTGTGCTTGAGAACACTTTTCTGTGTTTCCCCAGCATGAGTTAGTGGCACAACCAGTGAAGTAAAAACATGCATCATTAAGCTTATTGAGAGCACCCATCTGGAATGATGTGACAGTGAATCTGACACTTACATGAAATCTAGATGGAATGAAAACTATTTTTCTCTCTCTGTCTCTCTAGCACACTTCTATATCTCTCTGAACTGTTATCTTAATCTCCACCAGTGGGAATTTTTTCTCCATTATTTCCAAAGCGTTTCTAGGTGGCCTTTTTAATCGGTTACCAGCACAGCAGCAGTGACCTGCAGCATATTTCAAGCTTGTAATATCAGCAGGCTTAACTAGCTAAAACCTTTTTACACTGACAACCAAAGGCACTTTAACTCTTACTCTGCTCACCCATTATTACAAGAGCCTGTGAAGCAGACAACTGATCTCTCAGTTTACACTCCGTACATTTCTGAGCTCTAGTAAGACACAAACATGGCCATTTACATTTGAGACTGGGAGATGCCACATGAGGAAATCAGTCATTCAGTGTTGATAATTTTGATTGCTTATATATTGCTCAGTAGCTTGATCTATATCACCTGCAAAATAATAAGTAACTAAAGGTTTAAAATAAATAGCATGGAGTACAAAGTGTAATAACTGCATCAAAAATATAGTGGAGTAAAAGCACAAAGCAGCATAACGTGGAAATGTACATTAAACCTCATTAAAGCACTTGATTAAATGTATTCAGTTACATTCCTACTGGTCTTATACATGTTCTCATCAAATGATGTTGGGTATTGTAAGATTAACAGTACTCTAGTCCAGTGGCTAGTAGGGTGCATTGGTTGGCGGCCAATCATATTTCAAAGGGCCCATGCCACCCTTGTGGAGTAGTTGAGTAGAGTAGTTGCCTAGGCATTATTTGAAAAAATTTAAATTTATATATATATATATATATATATATAAATTTAAATTAAATTAAATATAATAATATAATTAAATATATAGAGAATGCTTAGGTGGCAGGACCCAAGGTTTCCCAGCAGAACATTGCCCAAAGCATCACACTGCCTCTGCCTTCTTTTCATAGTGCATCCTGGTGCCAGGTGTTCCCCAGGTAAGTGACGCACACACACCCAGCTCTCCACGTGATCCACACAGTACAAACTCACATGCAAACTGTCACACCTCATTACCATAAGAATTAGTCATGTCTTGACTGCAAATCAGGATCCACAGAAGATGATCCAAAAGCCAAAATATAATACCTAGAATCAGACATGCATACGAATCAGGTTCAACTCATTGCAGCAAACAAAGAATGGAGGTTTTCAAATACTTTAGTGCTGAAGTTTAGGTAGCTACAGTTTTAAACTATTCTAGAGGGGTAGACCAATGTTTCCAGCTTCATCTCTGTGAATCTAGCTGTTAAATCTCATCTCTCACCGTGTCCTTTGTTATTTACTAATTATCTTCTTTCTCTTGTAAGAGCCGAGGCTGACGAGATCTGATCTGTGCCAGGCTGTTTGTGCCGAGTCTGCCTGGCATGGCAGCATTAGAGAGGCTGCCCCGAGGTCAGGTTTGAGATGCGAAGAGGAAGGTTTCGCCATATTAACAGATGGAGTGTGAATAGATCAATGTTTATTTCTCAGTGGGCAGCAGAGAAGAGACCAAAAACACCAGAGTTTACAGACAAGATTCATTGTTAATTCATATACTGCTTGGGTCAAAGTTGACCTGTTTTGACAACTGACAGCAGTAAAAATACACATTGTATTTAATCATTATACAGGTGCTAAAAATTTTTGTGCATTGACGCTGTCTACTCAGATAGATTTTAGATCCACCAGTGTGGGTCAAATCAAGATAAATGGTGGTTTTAGGGAATCTTGAAAATGTGCCACTGTACAAACCATGTTTGTGTATTTTTTAATGGGATCATGGTAACAGAGTTCGAGGGGGACCTAGACACTGTCACAAGAACTCTTTGTGTTTCCACCACACTTGCCCAGATTCCCATAAAGATAGACGCCTGCTGGTCTTTGAAAGTGAAATAGTAAAACAGCATAGAAGTACTCATATATGGTGCACTTAAAGAACAGAGGTCATACAGAAGTCAGAGGGTGTCTTGACACAGACAAGCAAGCACAAGCACCTGCAATGTAACTAAATAATCTAAAAAGAAACAAATTAGAATCCAAACTGAGCTAACTGAGATTAAACCAACTGAGAGGTGACAGAAATTAAAACAGCAATCAGAAGAGG
>VUQS01036012.1:4674-28793 GCA_015108495.1 Heterochromis multidens
TCTCCTCAGCCCGGCCTAATCGCTCACCACGCTCATTCAGAGCCTGGCTGGCCTTCTGTACAGAAGGCCAGCCAGGCTCTGAATGAGCGTGGTGAGCGATTAGGCCGGGCTGAGGAGAGGACTGCAGACATGATGAACAGTGCTGAACAGTTTGCTGTCACTGCACACAAGGTGAGTCGAAATGTTAGTAAGATGCATTACGATACGTAACCTCAAGTTGGGATTACTATTTTAATGGAGTACACTGGAATTCTGACTTTGAGTTCCCCCTCAGATGTTGCAGAATTACCACTCATGAATTTAAAGTCATTATTAGTTCAGCCAAAAGATGAAACATTTTTCCAAAACCGGAGGATATTTGTGCTCTCTGCTCTGTGCAGATAATCATTTTTTTCTTACTTCATTGACTCCGTTTCATAGTTCTCTATAGGGTGTTCCCTCACTCTGCATCTATCCCATATCTCATGTTTGTTGGCAAAACTAATTGCATGCTGTTTAATGATGCTATTAGCACAATATGATCTTTTTTTTTATTACTGCAAAACGAGCAAAAATTTTATTGCTTTGTAACGAGCACACCTGATTGTGATCGTCATATTTCTAACAACACTGTATATCATACGCCTCGCGTTTGCAGCATGCTGTTCAACAACACCATTCACTGACAGGCATTGCTGGAAATAGTGGGATGCCATTGACTTTAATAGTAAAGCCATCTACTACCTATTGAACTTATCGCTTTGAATGATGCATTATGCCTTGTAAGTCATGGTGAGATAATTGAAAGACATTTGAAGAGTATTGCATGGCTCTCTTACAGCTAAAAGATGAGTTTCCCTGCTGTGGGAAATTACAAAAACTGTAATAACCACAGGGGGAAAAAAGCCATAGCTTTGGTGGTTTTAGAAGATGACTACACAACCCCCATGAAACATCTTTCATTTTTGTTTCTCATTTTACTTGATGCCATGAGGTTTTATATGCTTCAGACTTGTCATTTGTCTTGCACATTATTATTAAGATTCATGCTGTTGCCTGCCTGAAGTCCTCTGTTAAAAGCATTTTGGTAGCCTTAGACATGGATAAAAAGTCTTATCTTTTTCTGTTTGAGGATGACTTTGAGAATGGATTGGCTGGATGGATTGTGAAGGATTTGATTTTTCCTGCATTTTAACATTAAGCATCTGTACCACTGCGAGTAGGTCACCTTGACTTTTCGTCTTAGTCCACTTCTGCAATCCCTTTTTGACAGCAACATAGCTGCACTGCTCAGCTTTAATCAAAACCGCTCATTTTTGTGTGCTTCTCTACTGCCCCCACTTGATGGAGCCGTAGAATTCTTCTCCTCATTATTTAGTCTGTAATCTCTCTGTATGTGTGTCTTCCATCTTCCCACCTTTCTTGGATTTTCTCACTTTATTATCTTTCAACCCCACCCCAATTTTTCTACAGCTTGCCATGAAGCACAAGTGTTAGACCACTGCCAAAACCACCTGGGCCTAGGGGGTCAGCAATCGCCAGTCGTTGTACAGGAGAAGGATTCCAGATTTTATTCTTTTTAAAAGTTTTAATATGGTTAATATTTGTTAACAATGTTAACATTTTAATGTTTTGGGTTATTGTACTCGATGAACCTCGTTCCTAAAGACTGTGACAGATCGTGTAGAGGGGGGCGGAAGAGAGGTAAACGAAACTACTTGAGGCTGTCAACTGAATGTTTCATGCTTCTGTTTGCCAAAACAAAAGTTACAAGCCACAGCTATGACTCTACTTGATAATTACAGTCACTCAAGACACTTCCTCTTTTCATATGCTTACACACTCATGTGAGTGCACACGTGTTGCCAAGTCATCATCAGCAATCACTCCCAGACAAGGAACAGCTCCCGTTTATATTGGTTATTTATGAGCACTGCGGTAATTATGAAGTCTTGATTTATCAGTGAGGGATTGCCTCATTGCTTGACTTTGGATTGGGTGACAGTGAACTACATATAAATACCACACATATGTAAAAATAGCCTAGATTTAATGCTTAAGTTGTACCTTGATAGATATTTGTGGGAGCAGGAAGTTGAATGAAAGGGATGATCACATTTCTGTCTTACATTTTATATTTCCTTTTCTGCTCTGACTATTGGACATCAAGCTCTTTCAATCTAATGTTTTCTCCATAATTTCAAAATATATCAAAAACAGTATTAGTCAAAATATGTTTAAAATATCATTTCATAAACTGCTGATGAGACTGAGTGATGAGAGTGGTTTGGGTGACAGTATAATATAAAAATGTTGAAATATTTTTCCCCTTGTTATGTGTCTGTCATTCAAAAACAACCTTAACTACATGGAATAGACTTTTGAAAGTGTACTTGAAGACTTCATTTTAACAATAAGCTTTTAAAGTATATGAATTACTCTGTATAATAATTTATGTTAAAAGGGGTAATTCAGTAAGCCAGCTTCTGCACTGTAAAAAGCAACATGTAATTCTTCTACTACTATTATCTCAGTGTCTGTAGAGCTAATTTGTCCCTAAACATGGGGACGCTTTGAAACTGATCCTGGCTGTATTTCAACTCTAAACATTCAGTCGTCATACCTTGTACTTGTTGTGTAACTTGGGTTGGTCATTATAATATGTATGCTGATAAAGGACAAAATGTCTCGAATAACAGCAGTGGTGTGTGGTAGTTTGTTTTGTTTCTTTTTTTTTCTTTTTCTTTTTCTTTTTTCTTTTTTCTTTTTTTTTTGGTCAATCCATTTGAGATGTATTTGATTCTTTTATATTTTCAGTTTTGTAATTCACGATGTTACAATGCACTAATAACCTTATCTTACAGAACACCGAGTTCACAATGAAATGTTCCGGTTGCCTAACTCTTAGTGTGCTTTTATTCCTCTAACACTTTTGATGTTTCTTGTTTTAATAAAAAAGAGATATAAAGACAATTTTTTAATATTCTCAGTGTCCTTTTTTATAGTCAACTTGAGCAGTTCCATCAAACAATGGAATCAGAAGTTGTACATCTGTTTTATTGACTGTTCTTTGCTGTTATTAAATTTCTGTATTTAACTCACTTTGTTGTTCCCAGCTTATCAACAATATGCTGCCACAAAGTTTAGTGTCTCAAGGGTCTTTATGCCATTTTTTTCTGATGTTCTCAGTTCCACCTCATGGTTCAACGATGCTCCTGTCACACTGATCTCTCAACTCTATAATGCTGTAAGATATAAAATAAAGTTCACTCCACTATCACAATAAAATGCTCCTTTTTTTTTCCTTTTTCTTTTTTTTTTTGGCTGCCTCTGTCTGTCTCACCTCAGTCTGCTAATCGGTTACATTGAAAGCATGGAATAAAAACTTGGCATATTTTTCCATTTCTCACATTATTTACATTTTATGTAGCATCCCACTTCTTTGCAAACAGGGTTGTAATATTGTCTTGTTAAAAGTGCCAAATTGAGATAAAAGCTACCTTTAAAGATGAATGAAGAAAATGTTTGTAGTTTTTTATTACAACTGAATTAAATAATTGGTATTCTGTTTATATGACTGTATACAAGTCATGAGTGGGTAGTGAAATATATTATATATATATACAGTATAACAGATGTAGTGTTGCTTCAAAAGTTTAATTTATTGGAGGTAAAGAAAATATTTGCGCAAGTAGGGAAAGTTTTGGCATTGGAGTTTGTCACTTTAAAAGCAATAAATATCATTTTTAAATTTGATTAATTTTACCTTTGCCAGTTCAGTTGATTTTGATCAATTTTCCCCCTTAGTTCATTTGCACTGCAGTCAAATTTAGTGTGAAATTTTCTTGTTTCATCTGCAAAGGGTAAGTTGACGACAATGGCAGAAACTCAACAGTTCACTGTTGACAGGACTAATGTTTTACTTTCATTGTTTGTGTGAAGATCCTTTAGGTATAGGTGCACCCCACTCTGGGTTTACCCTGCAGTAAAAACAAGTGGTGTAGCCTGTTTTCACGCTACACCAGGCACCACCTAAAGCAGCTGTTAGAAGAATGTAATGGAAACAAATGCACAATACTACATCTCACTACATCCTCTGAGATGTAGCAGAGATGAAAGACAAAAATAAATTATCAGTGCAGTTTAAATTACCAAATGCAGTTCTTAGACATACCTGTTTACATTTGACCACTGCTTATTTTAAATATAATTTACAGTTTTCACTGCGACCACTTTGACATAAAACAGTAGATACAGGTCTAATCCAAAACAAACTCTGGGACAAACTGCAAATAGCAAATTTTTAAAATGCCATCTTAAGCATTACTCATGTTTTGTCTGTATATTATAATATGCTGCTTCATGTGAAAGGGTACACTTGGCTGCAAGTGTTCACAAGTTGATGTGATAGTTTCTAGATTTGAGACAGAAAATCACTGTGTGAAATGTAGATTTTTTTTATTTTATTTTTTTTATGTTACAGCATGCAAATTTAACAGCACTCTAATCCTTTAAAACCTTAGTGGTTGACTTGGAAAGGAGAGTGTAATGGGGACAGCCACAGCACATTTGACATCCAACTCCGACTTTTTTCTACATCACTGGAACACATGTAAGTCCAGATACTTAAAACCAGAAAACCACTGTCCAAAAATTATATCTTTAAAAAGTTAATGCATTTAAAATTCTATAATTATTCTTCCCTTGGCCTTGCCTTCCGCTTTGCTTTGCATTGTAAAGACTATGAGTTAACATGTAAATAATGCATTAATTAGTATGCTGCCTAGGTTACCTCGTTGGAAATGAAATTATTATTTAAAATGGCCATTATATATAGTGTAGTGGCAACACTACCGTTTTTAGAACAATAGGTCGGGGGTTTCCGACCAGGGCATGCATCCAGTAAGGGTCCTCAGGCTAGGCCCCAAAAGCCTAACTCAGTACATGAGTGAGAGACACATAATTGAAGCTGGCTCGGATGTCACCCCAATTAACAATGTCTGCGTCAGGAACCAGGACTGATGAGAAGTGGGCTACTGGAACAAGGCTACGGCATACGTGGACAAGGGATGAGAATAGGGAACTGTTACATGGGGTTACATGAAGAGGATGTGGGACGTATGGATTCTTTGACACCCAACATCTACACTAACATCAAAACAGTTTTCCAACATCAGCAAGAAGTAACTGCTATCGCAACTAGCGATTGACGAGGTACAACACAAATGCTACGGCAAGGGGGAGCCAGGACATCAGGTCGGGGGAGATGTCCTCATCCCCACGCTCCAAGATTGGGTACCGAGCCCCAAGAACAACTGGTACATTGAATATCTGAAAGAGAAGATTATAGCTAAGCTAGAAACCTGGACTCTCCGTGGCTGATTACCAAGACGTCAAGTACCCTCTGAAAGTCTGCTAGAAGATGTGAATGCAGCATTACGGATTATCTACTGCGACAATCACTGAAACCGACCAGATGAACAGCCACAAGAAGCAGTACCCTCCATAGAGAAGGAGACTAGAGACCAAGATTAAGCTTTCTTCATCGCATTACTACGCGATGAAGAAAGGAAGGTGCCTAGGAAGTAAAACAAGCTGTCCATACCTGAGGCCTTAGAAACTGCCAAGCAAAGACTCACAGCCTTGGCTAACCGCTTAACGAGGTATACCAGAGAGATAGAAGCTACTGATCCACACCACTAGTATCTACAGTAATGACATTGGAATAAACCTCCCCGAACAGGATCCAGTAACCTACTGGCTAAAGAAGCTAACTAAGCTCTACGAACGCCTGGCAGCACAAATGAACGAGCTTGCTAATGGATGACACACACCCAGAATGGCTAACTGAAAGCCAGGCAGTCCTGATCTCCAAGGATTCCCAAAATAACAGACCAATAACTTGCCTCAGCACAACATGGAAGCTCCTGTCAGGCATCATAGCGGCTAAGATGAACAGGCACATGGCTCAATACATGAGCGAGGCCCAGAAAGGAATTGGCAGCAACACCAGAGGGGCAAAACACCTTCTCCTGGTAGATAGAGCAGTCACTCAAGACTGTAAGACCAGACTGACCAACCTGTGCACCGCCTGGATTGACTACAAGAAAGCCTATGACTCAATGCCTCACACATGGATCCTGGAATGCTTAGAACTGTACAAGATCAACGGGGAAAAAAAACTAAACAAGGTGGAAGTGGCAGTGGAGGTGTTTCTCTAAGGCCCGAAAGGAAGAGGGGAGTTGAAGTAGGCAGGTGGTGGTGATAGATGAAAGGTAGAAATGTAATGGAGGCAGGAAAATAAAAGTGTAAGGGAGAGGGGAGAAAAGGGGTGAGGGTGTGGGTAGAGAAGAAATTAAGTAGTGAAGAAGTGATAGAGGGGGGTTGAAAGAGGGAGCTCTTTCTAATTAATGTATATCCCTCTTTGCTTCCATTTATGAAGCAGCAGGAGGACGGTTCAGTGGCAGAGCAGAAATACCTAATCTATAGCTTTGGAGAGAGGGCAGTAAGAGTAAGGCTGTCACTGAAACCTGTGCACAGGACCATTGCTCACTTTGACAACCCTGCGCATCAGCCCAGATTTTTGTCTTAAAACCCACCTCATTGTTTATCTCTCCTCTTTCTTCCTCTCAGCCCTAGAAGCATTGAGGTCCTTGGCATTGTCTACTGTTGACTTTTAGCTAAGATTACAACATTCATTGGAATGCTGTTTTAACTTCCGTACTCTGAATATTCACAAAATATTCAGACCCTTTCACTTTCTCCACATATTGTTTTATAGGTTAAAGTTTATTGTAAAATTGACATTTTGCTCTTTTTAAAAAAAATAACAAGTAACATGTTTTTACTTTTTGTCAAATACAATAAAAAAAAAATCAAAAACTCAGGAGTTCTGAATCTATTGTACATTTGATGTATACACCAAGCACTGTTGAATTTCCTCTATACACCACTGGGGGGTGTGCTAGCCTTATAGAAACCCATCAACTCTTGCTGGTTAGCATTGCCCAGTAGCAGATTCAGTTTTGTATGTAAGTGGATCAGAGTTGAAGCCATGACTGAGATATGCTCAGTATCTGTAAATGCTGGTTACTGACAGATCAGAGTAAGTGAGCAGTTAAACCATCAACCTGCAGATGGGTCACAATCCATGTCCAGTAAGGAGTACATTATCAGTGTAATTGTGTAGGTAATTTATACTATAAAACGTTATATTGCAATTTTTTTTCATAAAAAATTGCCCAGTTCTTTCTTATGTGTTTCTTCAAGATCCAAATATTGCACATGCAAAATTTTGTAATAATTGCTTGAAGGACTATCTGCAATATTGGAAGTATGCCTAGATGCTGTAGCAGTGCCACATTATAAAAATACTCGCAAAATACGCAAAATTTTGCTTACAGTATAAGTGTAGTAAAATTTATTTAACATATAGGTATATACTCTTGGATAGTTTAATTGAGGTCAGAGTGTACACATGTACACTAGGAAGATATCTTAACTTTAGAATGTGTGTTTTGGTTTAAAAACAAACAAAACAAACTAACTACAATTTCCTTAAATGTAGTGCAGTAGAAGTATTTAAAATAATTAATTTTAAAATATTTAATTGAGACTCATCGCAGTGAGTTTTTCTTATCACATGTAGTGAACACTGATGTGCATGAGAGACTAGGAATTTATTTCTTTAGTGATCTTGGCACAAGACTGGAGAGTTTGTGCAGTCAGGTGTCACCTTGAGAGCTGCATTGACATTCCTGTCAGCCGGGGAATTTGTGTCACTTCAGCAGAGCCTTGGCGGCTGCCTGACTCTTTAACTGGCTGGCCAACCAGCCTCAGGGCAACTTCTTTTTAATCTGCCAACCACCCCATAGCTGCACTGGAGTAATTACAACTTACACCCAGAGGTTAGAAGGATGAATGAATTGGGACTGCACCTCTATTTCTCATTATCACATACAAATCTCTGCAACGATTCCTGAGTAGTCCTATTAGCCAGGACAGGGTTTTACCTCAAAGTTAAAGTTTAATAACGGCAGTAACTGCAGGTGTAAGGTATTCAGGAAAGTGAGATGCAGAGAAATGTGTCTGTAAAGCACTTTTACAGACTGACTACACCAAAAGAAAGTGTCATAAAAACCTGAGTTGCTTGAGTTAATCAGTATAATTAATATGAGTAATTCATTTAAACTCAAACTTATCTTTGGTTAGAGTTTACTTAGCAGGATTAATAACAATAATCTACTGACTTTATCAGTGTCTATAGAAATATAATGAAGAGTTCTAAACCCATTGTTATTAAAAATGAAAAATTAAGCACACAACTAATTTGATATACTAAAATTATTTTGAACTAATGAACCAATTTTTATTAAACTTTGTCTAATGCTTTGTCTAAAGTTCTATCTAAAATCTAAAGTTTGTGTTTTCTTTTTCTCTTCAGAAGAGGGATGAAATTTTATATGTGTGTTGTTTTGCTTATTTTTATTTATTTATTTATGTCATAAAATAGAATGCCAGTGTCCCATCATTCCAGTCAAAGTCCAATTTTATGTTGGCCTCCAAAGCATATTGTTTAACCTGTGCTGCACATGGTTTGCGGACATGCCAACTCATAGTTATTTGCAGTTAATTAATGCAACTACACATACTGTTATGGTAGCACCAGCTGTTACAGTGGCACTTTAGCTATTGATTGGCATGAGCATTATGATGCTTTTGTGTGTGTGGGGGGGGGTTGTTTTTGTTATTATTTATGTTAACAATCCAATGCCAGGTATTCAGATGATAACACATTTTCCTTGTCCTTTAAGCTCTGCATTTCAAAACATTAAATTTAAAATAAAATAATGCATTTCATATTAAAGTGCTAAGCCTAAGATTTAATTTCAGTAGTTTTACATCTGTATAGAAAGAACTGCATGGAAAATACACCACATTGTGCCAATATCTTAGGTAGTTAAGTAATTGGACAATACACATAAAATCAAATAACATCAGTAGATGGTGGATAACTGTTTGCTGTCTTTGACCTGTTGACATCACCAGATGTTTTGTGCCTTCCTCAGTTATGCTGTCCCATACCTTCAATACAGCAGCCTTCAGCTCTTGCTTGTTTCACAGTTTTTAGTAAGTCAGTACCAATGCAGCTGTTCAAGCTGCTTTAACTCGCCCACTGTTGCTGTGCACCTGCAAGCTGCTTTGCAACCCATCTCCACCTCAGCTCCTCCTTTCATACTGTATATGACTTAATCATTGACTTATCTGTTGTTATCTGATTTCTACTCTGTTCCGTGTCTGTCCTATACAAGTGTGCCCATGAGGAAATACCAGTTGGTTTCACTTAATACACTTACATTTAGCACTAAGATATGAGAATGGATACATGCTGCAAGGCAGCTAAAAATAGACAAAAGGTTAAATAGCAGCAAAATAAGAGGACTGCCTGATTTTACGCAATGAAGCAGTCAGAATACACTGTTTACCTTGGCTGAGCTGAGATATTCATAGTCACATGTCTCCAACAAGAAGGAGCTGCATCTCACAGACACAGAGTCAGCACATCTGATGGAGAGGAGGAGGAGGGAGTTCACAGCTACACTACCGTCACTACTGCTGTCCAGACCCGTTAATTATTAGTGGTCCTTGTCACATGCAATTAACTGCAGTACTGTATGTCCTGTTTAACTGGGGAGTAAAAGTGTGAGAATAAAGATTATGTTAATTGGCAGAATTTGGATTTTATGTAAGGAAGAGGCAGAGACTGGTGTAGCTTGGGTCACTTCAGTGCTTGCCCACAGTGACTTGGCAGATGTGTAGCGAGGTAAAGTGCACAACAGCTGCTTGCTCTAAATCAAGCAACCTATCCTCCCAATTCTCCTCTCTGCCTCCGAGTTCCTGTGGAGTGCAATGTCAGCTGTGCTGGAATCATCATTCATTATGCGGATATGCATTCACCTCAGCCACCCCTTGCTCGCTTCTTAAATATCAGTCCTTTTATTATTAGTCAAAGTTTGTCCTCACTTTACTCCTTATTTTTCCTGGATTGCTTAATGCTTGGGTTTGTGTAGTCTTAAGTCAAATTCTGCATTAGTCTAGCAAAAGACACCTAATATAGTTTGTCATGTTTATTAATAAACTCAAAGGGATATTTTTGAGCTGAATGGATAGACATGAAACACGTGCCTTCTGAGTAAAAATATCACCTAAAGCCCCTGCATAAATGAGTTTCAGAAGACAAATGGGAGTGGAAGGAAAAGATCTGCAGTGACCCACTTCCTTGTGGACCTTTTCATGCTGGTTATGTTCACAGTGCAGTATATGCAGGAATATTGTTGCTATGCAAGATACAAAACATTAGGATATTTACTGTTTTTATGAAATAAAAGAAAATAAATGGCAATATGTGACCATGTGCATATCACGTAGAAAAAAAAAAATTATTTTGTAGTAGCTGTTTTAGTGTTTCACACACATGCACATAGAACAACGCTACAGGGATCTCATGGTATAGTATGTGGCATCAATATTGATTCAACAGCCCTCCTTTCTAGTGTATCCAGCTGTTATAATATTGACCTGACTGAAGAAACAGATTGGCTTTAAACAAGTAGTGACATGCAATCTTTTCCTGCTTCGGGAGCACTCACCTGCTCCATCATAGCAATGAGGCAATAACATGAGTGAATCAGCTCCTGTTAAATACATATGTCAAAATGGGGCGTTTTGTTTTCAGGGAAGATATACTGTACTATGCCACTAGCCACTGTAATATGCAGCTGTTTCTTGACCAGAATTATGTACATTTTAGAATAAACACATTTGAACTTTGTTTAATTAGATTTTCCATGCATCATTTAATTAATTTAGGATAAATAGCATGGATACTTGATGATTTCGTTGTCCACAGTTTCGTTGTACTTGTACAATGACAATAAAGGGCTATTCTATTCTATTCTATTTACTAAGATGAAAAAACAAATGACTACTGTACCTCCTGACTGCATATATTGTACACCTTGTTAAAAATGTACCATGTTTTTTAAGTTGACCTGCATCTGAATGACAATTTGGAATAATAATTACATGCAAAACACGTACCTCAGAATCGTTGAGTGATTGTGGGGCATTAATCACACTTGTGTATCAGTTCGATTCTGTTTACTCTCATCTGTGATCAGAGCTGAAAAAGTTTTGACACAGGTGCTGAGTATGCTTTGAAAGGCTTGTGTGCGCATCACTTAAGACATGGACAACCTCAGTTTTTATTTGCCTGAATCCTCTGTTATCAAGCTTTGTTTCTGTTTGAAGGATGTCTTCAAAAGTGCCAAGTCTTTTCACAGGTGCTTTGATATCTCTATTTCCTCTGTGAAGAATCGCCCTGCTATTACAATCTAGGGAGGTGTCCCATCTTGTGAGCCCCTCCTGAGACCAAACAGGACATCAGTATGCAGACAACGCCCTACAGTTTGGCAGTGCATGCAGTGTGAAGCCACTAAATTACGGTGGAATATGCCAAAGGGAGAATTCATAACATTCTGTCATTTTCTGTTTGTTTATGATACATCACCACAGCCTTGTTGATATTCTCTAAAATCCACCAGAGGACTGGGGGAGGCAAAGGCGAGTCTGTTGGTGTGTGACTGCAGTGTGAAGATGTGAATCAGCAGGAGCTTGTGTCTTTCTCCTTATCGACTTAGGAGATTTATCTTCTGGACAAAGGGGCGGCGCCCAAAACCATGTGTATCAGCAAAGTAATGACAACCGTGGCACTGGTGCCAGAGGGCAGCAATTAACATGAATTAATCAGACTGGTTCAGGCTTCATCTCCTCTGGTTAGAGCCCTGTCTTTCTCTCCGATATGGATACGTGAAGAGGCACACTCACCTAACCTGTTATTCATGAATCAAATTAGTTTCACCTAGAATAATGGGATGATAATGACTTCTTATCGTTTGGGTCTCTGAACAAATAGAGGTCAAGTTTAATATCAGTAGAGTTCTTTTGATATGTGTCATCATATTCTCATGGAGATAAAATAAGCTGGAGAAGAGAATGGTGTGTAAATACCAAATTAGTCAAATTTTTTTTAACTTAAAGAAAATGCACGGTTTATATCCTCTGAACATAAGACAGTGGTGAAACCAGTTTACCCAGGTGGAAATCCTCTGCTTAACCAGTTGCACCTTTGCATCTTAGTTACTACTTCCAATAATACTTGTGATTGGCCGAAGTTGCCTATCATAGGCTAAATTTTGTAAAGCCTTGAAAGTTCGCTTAGAGGAGGTGCAAGGGTCACGTTTCCAGTCCAATCATTTGAATATCAATATTCTGAAAAGTCATTATTGATTTTTTTTTTCCCAGCCTACCCCACATTTCTGTTCATTCATGCAAAATAATACAATTTCTCCTTTCAAAGGAAAATTATCATCTCAGCATTCTTGTAATTTTCTTGTCCTTTTCATGCCCTGGTGTCAACAGCCTACTAAGATATTAAGCATATCCCCATATTCAACCACTGAGGGGCACTGCAGCTTCAGTTGAGTCCCGTGGAGCTTAAGAACCCGAATGAACCTTTAGGAGCGCGCATCAGCTGAGGCAGCGTCAGATACTCACTTCAGTGCCAGCCCCTAAAAGTTACCCAGGATACCTAAATCTGCTGAGCTGTCTCCTCCTCCTGCTCCTCTACTGCAATATGACTTTTCCACCAACTCCCGAAGAAAGTTCTTTATATCTCACTCTTCTGGTTATCCTCGTTTCCCCGTTCACTTTCCCTCTCGTGCTCTTACTCTATCGTCCTCTTTTCTTAGAGGCATCAGGTCCATTCCAGCTGTAGTCAATCTAATCCCTCTAATTCAGTTAATCTAATTTTCTGGATATGGTCACACTGCTGATCTGGACTACTGGTTCTCTATAATCTCTCTCTGCACTCAGATTTGGTGCCCAAATCCCCTGGAGCCTGCTCTTTCTCACTCCGTCTCCACATTACTTATAAAAAAGTAACTGATTGGCACTAATTTGGTGAAGATTTACAAAATATAACAAATACCAGTGGCTTGCTTTAAGACAGTAATTTAAAATACAATATATTTAACCTATGCTTATGTGTATTTGGGGCTTTTAGTGTTTGCTGTGTTTTAAGCTCAAGTGGGTACTGTTTGTTTAAATATAGGTGGCTTTATGTATGAATCTCAATGATTGGCACCAATGCTTGGATGATTCATCTTTCATAATATCACTATTTTGCAAGTCAGATCTTTTAGGGGCAGTTTAAGCAATGGAGGTAATGATTTCTTTAATTCATTTAAATCAGATTCAAGCTTGCAGTAATATACATGGGAATGTATTATTTTAGTTTTTCAGAATTGGGTTTAACAGATCTGTTATTTTTTGGCATTTATCACCGTACAAGATGGTATGTTTGCTGTTTGTTGATCTTTATATTTCTGGTGTCCTCAGGGTTATTCATAGTAAATATACTATAGTGATGTGAACAGACCTGGAAATTTTAGTGGTGGACTCTCTATACATAGTTGCACACAGTATGAACTATTTACTGGTTTCTAGCAAACTAGTCTCTCATTCATTAGAAGCTGCCAGTGTTCAGTACATGCGTGTTTGAGGGATTACCAAGGTCTATTAGCAGATAAGAGGGACTTTCTCAGTGGAAATCACTGGAGATACGTTATGTGGGTTAAACACTGTGTGTCCTGGCACTCGCTTTTTAATCACATTCCTTGATAAGCTCAGTGTTATTTGCATCTTGTGGACCATTTTAACCCACAGCATCACAGCATTAAAATACCACTTGTTTCATGATGCATTTACACTGCCGCACTTTACTTTGTCTCCCTCACTTTGCCTCATCTATCCGTGGCTCCTGACTGCAGCAAATCTCTGCAGTTATTGTGAAAAAAATGAAAGCGTTTTATCCGCATGGAAAATCATTTTCTTTACACGCCCTCCTTTAACCTGTTATCATGTAAAAGTACAAAAGGGAAAAAAAAAAAATCCAGTTTGCGTAGGGGGACAAGAATGGTGTCAGTCTCAGAGAGGGGATTAGGGCCAGGCCAACCAGACATTCACAGGAACTGAAAGTGGGCCGAACAGGACACACCCTTGTGTTCTGTCTCACTGTCTGGGTGTGTTTGTCCTGCCTGACAGCTGAAGGGAGAAAGCACATAATATGCCTATGTGTCTGTCTCTTTTTTTTCTCCTGTCTCTTTCTATTTTTTCCTCCCATCTCTTTGGACTTCTCTTTTGATCAAAGCTCTCAAAGTCACACTTCTTTCATCTGTGCCTCTCTGTCCTTTCCCCTTGCCCCCTGTGGCCCACTTGTAGATTTATAGGTCAACTGTCTGGCGATTTCAGGTTTATCTTATTTAATTCCCTCCCAGTGGGTGTCAGGAAAAATGAGATATCTGCTGCAGTTCAGTTTTCGGAAATACAGCAAGTTACTGCCTGCTGTCTGCTCAGCTGATAGACTGCAGGAATGCAATCTGTGCTGCATACTGAATATCATGAAGAGTAAAATAGACGTGTCCAGGATGAGTCTAATCAAATGTGAGAGTGAATAAGTGAGTGGTAGAGATATTTTTGTTCACAAATGATTTCATTCGTGAGGATTGATTAGAGTTGATTAGAGCAACATGTGGCTTTGTCCTTTCTGTGACCTTTTGTGTCTAATGGCAGTTCAGACAAACTGTGTCTTGCTAATAACTCAGGGATGGGTGAGACATGTCAAAGTTCAATATTTTTTCTTTGTTGTTATTTTTTATTATTTATTTATTATACTTTCTTGCCTCCATCTTTTTTTCCCCCATTTCTTATTAGCTCCGGCATTGTCCTAAGCTGCCTTTTCTTCAATCAATTTCCTTTTCCCCAGTGAAATATAGACGTATTCAGGATGACTGCAATGCAGTTGAAACAACAGCAATGGTCTTACTCTCACATCAGACAAAAGGGAGGCTGGCCTGTCATCCTGGCCTGTGTTGAAGTTTAAAGAGCCCCTGTGCTTTCAGGATCTGGATTGGACTGGGCCAGCTGACCTGCCTCGCCAACAGATCCTTGAAGAAGAAGAGAAACACGCTGCTCCTGTCTCAGCATGGGCACACCACTACAGAGAGAGAGAGAGAGACATAAAAGAAACAGACACAGAGAGATAGAGACTGAGAAATAACAAGACAGACTTAAAAAATGAAAAAAAAAGAGAAAGTTAGAAAGCACAGAAGCAACCCACTCTAAAGTTCAACTTCCATGCATTCACAAAGGGAAATAGTTATGATACGGATGGCAAATATAACATATTTTTCACACACAGCAAACAACCTGCTATCATTATCATGATGCAGTATTTTCAGAAACTGACCCGAGAGCCTCTCAGCGTCGACTCAGCCTCCTGTGGTCTGTGTAGGCAAGCCAGACAGGTGTTTTCCATTCTGCATTATCCTTTTGTTCAGTATT
The DNA here is from genome assembly GCA_015108495.1 of Heterochromis multidens. Lineage (NCBI taxonomy): Eukaryota > Metazoa > Chordata > Actinopteri > Cichliformes > Cichlidae > Heterochromis > Heterochromis multidens. Next base: position 20,116 of record VUQS01036012.1, read on the forward strand.
GCTCTCACACCTTAGCCAGGCCCCACGCTAGCACAGCAGGTAACTCAGTGTCAGCCAGTGCTCACCATGAGTCAGCGAGTGCAAATATAACACTGACTTTGGAGCTTTGGAGTTAATTTGAATGCAATATGCAGCACTCTGTTTCCTTTCACTGAAATTATATATAGTACTGAGGGTCGAAATAGTGGACAGGAATGACTGGACAACAATTTCTAGAAGCTGATAATCTGAAGCTGAACTGTCTATCCATTCCATTATAATTCACATTTGACAGCTATGAGACACGAGATAATCCAACAGCTGTACTTGCGGGCTGTTGTCTCAATTAGCTAAACTACTTGTAAAGTATATTAAATTGGCTTTACTTGGAAAAAAGTATGCAAACTCATTGCCTCAAAAAAATTATAAAAAAAACAGAATAGTAATAATTTTAACCCTGTAACACCTAGTGTGGGATGTTTGATACATGAGTTTTTGAGACTGCTGCATCATCACTGTGATTTTTTTTTTCCTGAAAAACCTGATGTATGCAATTAGACACATGCAGTGCTACTGTTAGCAATGAATTGCACAAAAATACCGGATGTAGCAAAAGGATACAAATTAAAACTCATATATGCAAATTGATATTTAATTTTTTTTTTTTGGTCAGTTTACAGGGTTAATAGTATGTGTATTTTGTTTATTTTTAAATTGAGTAGACACATCAACACATCAAACTAATTTTAAATTAAATACACTTAGTATAGAGTAAGTGGGAGAAAACTATTCTTATTGTTACACACTTTTCTATAGGTTTGCTGCACATCTCCATCCTAATCTTGCTTTCATATTTTTCAGACATTTAATGGGCTCATTTTGTGTAATTCCCTTGTGTCCCATGTGAATGATCAGCACTGTCTGTCAGTGTCCTACTGCCTATCAGCTTGGGATGACAGACAATTAGTGGCAGTAAAAAATGGCTTTTGAAGCAGACCCATTTCCCCCAAATTCCCTTGTCACAGCTCAATGCAATAAGACTGTGACTGTAGAAGCACTGCAAGTAGGATAGCGAGGCAGTTACACCATGCATTTATATTTCAACATCCACTTGGGCTGGGATTCGTTTGTAGAGGTACACACACACACACACACACACACACACACACACACACACACACACACACATAAATACTAACCATAGCACTTAGAAAACAGGTCCTGCTCCATCAAGCACAAACACGGTGTTTCACTCAAGAGTCTGATTATGCCTTCATGTGGTGCACTGAGCCCCAACATCGCTCACCACAGTTTTTAATCCACTCGATGAGGAAAAAAAAATTTAATGTGATATTCAGAATTTAAATGCACTCCGCCACAGCGCGCTTAAAAACTACTAACTTATTCAGTGCACAAAAGCAATTAGGAGAAAATGAAATGTGTGTATTTGTGAGCAGAGTTGATGTTTAATTCTGTAGCTGTGGAATGAATTAATTTTCAGATGTGCCAGAGAGAGAGAGAAAAAAAGTTGCAAATGTCAAACGTAATCGGGAAATAATCTGTTAATCTGTTTTTCTTTCTCTGGTATCGGTGAACTGAGATATTATGTTGTTGGGTGTCTTTAGCAAAGAGGAAATGAGTGCATGCCATATTTTCCTGTACTAAACATTTAGTAGGGATTAACATCACTACGTTGATGTAGCATGTTCAGCTTGTTACTTTCATTAATCGTCATCCCCGTGGTGCTAGAAATTAGTGTGAGTAAAATTTGCAGAGAAAAGTTGTGACTCATGCTGCCATCTGTATGTGTATGTGTCTGTATTACTCATCAGACACTTTTGCTGTGAATTAGGTTTGGCAGAATAATTGCTCTGTTTTAGTGGGTATGCAGATAGGTGTATTAACTTATTAGTGTCAGGTTATATTTAACTCAGGTTACTTAAGGTAAAGCTTTCATATGAACTTTTTCTGAACTTTTTGTATCATTTGATATGCAGAGAAATTGCTCATATACTTGGCAAAGAAGGCGCATAAAAATAAGTAATTTTGGCAGTACCTACTATTAATTATGCCCATTAACCTGAAATTAACCTCAAATTACAGCTCCATTTAAATCCAATAAACAGGACAAGGAAATACATATTTTAATAATTAACTTTCATTTATGACAAAACGCTAATTTGTTTACTCATATAGAAGCTATAATGTGAAACTAATGACTAAAAGTGTCAGCAATAAATTATGGTGCAATTTATATAAGTGTTATAAAGGTATTACTTATCTAAATATTCAGTGATTCAACATTTTTGTTTTATTACAAAAATTTTAGAATGATGATGATTACAAGTCATCAATGGTGTATTTCTTTATACAGAAACATACTGAATAATTTAGGTTTTATATATTAGCAATTAAATAGGTAATTACATTTGAGACAAAAATATAGGTGACCATAAAGTATACAGATTAAAGTGCATAAACATGTGATTAACAGCTAATTACTGGCTCCTAAAGGATATATTTATATACTCATATCTGAGGTGATATAAAATTTTATGTAGCAGATTAGATAATAGTTTAAAGTACTTGTATGTTAAAGCCTTCAAGCAGGCTTTACCAATTCACACTGATATTTTATCATATCAAGAGAAGAAAATGACTGTGTATGCTAGCTAGTACTAAGGTGGATTTTTTTTCCCACAAAAATTCGACACTACTCATTTACAGTGATGGATTTATTTTTTACATAAATCAAACAAGCTTAGAGTACTAATTTTTTATTTAACCTTGCCACATTAATCCTAATCATTATACATGATCAGTGATGCCTGACAGGATGCATTGCAAAGTGAGTGATCAAATCTGCAAATGATGAATGTAAGTGTTATGTATTCCAAGATGATTATAGAACCCCAATTCCAAAAAAGTGGGAGCATAAAAACAGAATGCAATGATTTGCAAATCTCATAAACCCATATATATAAACCCATATTCATTCACTGTAGAAAACAGAAAATTCCTTCTTCCTCAGCAACAGAATGTAAACATCTGGGAACTGAAAAGACCATTTGCTGGACTTCTGGGAGAGGAATGTGGTCCCAATCTTGTCTGAAATAAAATTCTAGCTGCTCAACAGTTCTGGGTCTTCTTGTTATTTTTTGTTTCATGATGCACCAGATGTTTTCCAGTTGTGAAAGGTCTGGACTGCAGGCAGGCCAGTTTAGCACCCAGACTGCAGATGCAGTATGCAGTTTAGCATTGTCTTGCTGAAATGTGCAAGACCTTCCTCATAAGACATCATCTGGATGGGAGCATATGGTGCTCTAGCATACCTTTTTGATGGTGCCTTTCCAGATGTGCAAGCTGCCAATTCTACAGGCACTAGTGCATTTCTGGATTATGTTCACATTTGGCTTCTTCTTTGCATTATAGAGCTTTAAATTACATTTGTGATTGGCACAGTGAACTGTGTTCACAGACAGAGATTTCTGGAAATGTTCCTGAGCCCATGCAGTGATTTCTATGACAGAATCATGCCTGTTTTTAATGCAGTGCTGCCTGAGGGCCCAAAGATCATGGGCATGCATTGATTTTCGGCCTTGTTCCTTGAGATTGCTCCTGATTCTTGGAATCTTTTGATGATATTATGTACTGCATGTTCTTATTCAAAGTCTTCACAATTTTACATTGATGAACATTATTCTGAAACTGTTCCACAATTTGTAGACAGTTTTTTGCAGATAGGTGAACTTCTGGCCATCTTTACTTGTGAGAAACTTTGCTTTTCTAAGATGCTCTTTTTATACCCAATCATATTACTGACCTGTTGCCAGTTAACCTGTTTAGTTTCAAAATATTCCTCCAGCTGTTTCTTTTTTTTTTTTTTTTGTTTTTTTGCAAGTGTCACAGTCTCAGATGCACTTTACAGCTCAAACAGAGGTTATACCAAGAAGAATAAACACAAGGAGCTGATCATTTGGCATGAAAAACTAGTAGACCTAATAGGAAACTCTGCAGAGGAAACTCATGTCATGTGTAAATCGCAGGGGTCTTAGATTTAAAGCTGACCTTCGTGCCCTGACCCTTTGCATCTATCTCTGAGTCAGCAAAGCTGAATAGTGGGCATTCAGCATCCCATTGCTGGATACAACAGCAGCTGAAGGAGAAAAAGATGCAGGACGTGGAACGAGCTGGGACTCTTTAAGTAGAGCTCCATAGGTTGACGGGTCAGAGGGAGGCACCAGGCCTCTGAGACCTGCCTTGATCTCCTGGTCATGGCTTTCTCACTGCCTCACTTTGGGATTTAACACATATGCTCCTCCGGTCAGCAGTTTGACTTGACATTAGCATTTTTACAACGTGCTGGGCTATGACATGGATTGTGGGTTAAAACCATTCCCCATGTGAGTCAGATTTATTTGGCACTGTTCACCTATTGCATACCTATATGCATAGAACACTATCTTAAACACCCGCTTATTATGTTCTACAGTCAGTAATATTAAAACCAGTACCTGCAAAGCCTGTTATATATAGTAAATAAACCTGGCAGCTATATTAATCTTTTCTAATAAGCATTCATATTTCTTGTATTTGCTGAAAGAACATTTTTCCTTGGGTGTGTCAAGATCCATTATTAAAAATTATGTATTTCAGATCTTATGTATTGAGCCAAGGGTTAAATAAAGATAAAGAATGCAGATGTAAAATTTAACAAGGTGGACCCAAAAGGCAATCTCTTACAACATTAATGTACCGTTATATGACAATTAAAGCTGAATATTATATTCACTAACATCAGACATTATGTGCTTTTGCTATTTGAATGTCATTCACCCTGAGAGCAGTGGCATGTCCAAGTTTGTATTGTCTTAGTATTTTCTGAAGGCAACGTATTAGGGAACATTGAATAATTTATGACCCCTATCAGCCACCAGAAGGAGGAAATTACATAACATCACACCACTCACTCCAATTTACACCTTACTCATCTACAAGCACAGCACTCATGCCCTATCAGCTCTAACCAGCTGCAGGGGTCTAAAATTGTCATATCAAATATGATCTGAAGATGAACAGCTAATAAAATTAATTTTGCCACTTAAACACAGTGCTCTTGTTCTTTAGGTAGGGAGTTTGCTTTTTAGTCTTTGTACTGTGGGTGAAAGGTTTAGCAGCACAGGAAAATGTAATAATTTAGTGAGGGAGGAGTATGCGGTGTGGCCATCGTTTCAATCTCAGGTCCAAGTGATGATAAAAACGGGACACAAATTTATGGTATTTAGCATATTTTACACATGACAATAAAATGTGTAAAAATGTGATAAAATCAAGAACTGAAAAATAAGACACTGAACAGCATTAAAAGAATTTCCAGTGGTTTTTAAAGTATAGAAGTATCTTCTGAACATTTATTCTAAAGTCTAATTAAGGCATTTTTTTTCTCTGTTATTAATACTCTTATCAAACCCTTTGTCTTTCAGTGTATTATTCTAATCAAGCACCATGTGCTTTAAAGCACTGCAAGTATTATTTTTATTTTAAAATTTGTGTGAGTATTTAGAATTTTTCCATAACAGTACTATTTCTTTAATTTTGCTGTATTGCATTGTGGTTTATTTAACACACAATAGGGACTGCAGTTGCTGTAATTTGTATTTCTTGTAAAACACTGAACATAATACACCTTTGCCCCTGTGTCACAAATGTGTCTGTTGGCTGTTTATCTCTATCTCTACTCTTCGATGAATCTGTCAATCCTCAGTCATGGCAGGTTCAACCTTGACCCTGACCTGGACCAAACATGTCAGAGCTGTCAGCCATTTAAAAAGCCAATATATGTTGCTGTCTCTCTCTTCTTTGTACTCAGCTGGTTTCCTCTGTTCTTTTTTGTTTTACTCTTTCCTTAGTTACTTATTATTGTAGTAATTTTTGCATGCCCATAGTGCATGTTTTAGACTTCCAGGATTTAGGATAGTTTATCTTTTCTTGTTGTTGTTTATGGTGCTGGTCAGAACTGATCTGAAGATGGAAAATGTTAGCTTGTATTCTCAACTATTCAAGAGTTCATCCCTCTGCTTTCCTGTAGTATCCGTTTCTGCTGTGTCGCTATCAGACTCAGTCCTCCATCGTTGCCCCTCCCTTTCTCCATTCCTCCATTCCTCCCCCTTGTCTCAACCCCCCAGAGAGGAGTGATAGTGCTGATGCATCACCACCCAAGATAATTTGTTTAAATGACAGATTAGGAGGATAACTCGATTTGTTTCCAATACAGTATGTAGTCTCTGTTACCAATCTAATAAAGCCAAACTCCACGCCCCCTTTGCGTCTTCCTCTCAACCCCTTCTCCCATCTATATACCCTGCCCCCTTTGCTTGTATCTGCCGCAATAAGCTCCCAGTTCAATGAGAAGGGAAAAAGGGCGGGGGGGAAGGAGAGGTTTGTCTCCAGTGTTTGTAACATGATTGTAGGCAGGGGCCACCAAGGCTTCCACATAATTGAATTGCAAGGCCAGGAAGCTGCGAGGTTTGGCGAGGCACTCATTGACTCATTGATCGGCGCAGAGGGGCTTCAGAAATATGCCTCGCAGTCGTAACCAATCAATCAAACAATTAAGCCTAGTCTCTGCTGTCACCTGTGCTCCATTTAAGTCTAAACTCCTCGCTCCCAGTGCAGTACATTCCAAATTAATTGCTTCTTTCCACAGAATAGTCCCACCACCAACCCCTTGTATGCTCACCCCCCCACACTTTTTACCTGGGGAAAAAAGGTAAGTGTGAGTTGGCATTTCTGTAAAGCTTATGTTAAAAAGTATTTAAAAAATACAAAATTCCTGGTCTGCAGTGTGTTTGCAAAAGGGATGCTCGTGGGAGGAGGGTGTGTGGGTTGGAGTAGCGTTGTCTTTCCTGCGGCATGCCCCTCCTCCTTCCATTACTACCACCTTCATCCCCTTCCCTTTTCCTCTTCCCTCCTTCCAGTCTTACAGGGCAGTAAAACCATGTCCTACAACAGCAGCAGGAGGATTATTCCTCGTTCAAGGCTTCGTGACTGGAATCCACAGCTGCCTTCTTCTAGCCATATGGCATTATCTTTTTTTTTTCACTGTGGCACTGCCTATCACCTTAAGACTGCGCCTCCCTGGCATGCCGCCCTAGCTAGCATCTGTCATACGGGACTAGTGAGGGTTTAATGTCTCTCTCTCTCTTGCTTACACTCTGCCTTTTTTCCTTTTTTTTCCCCCCTCTTTCTTCTCTTTCCCTCTCCCAGTTTTCCCTCAAATGCCCTCCTTCCATTTCATTACAGTCATCTTGGGGTGTAACATTTAGAAGGGTTTAGGAGAGATTGCGGGCCTAGTCTGAAACCTCATGGGTGTCTGCAGAAAACCCAGCTCCACAGCCCTTTACTGATGCCCTTTTATAGCAGAGATATGATAAATCAGATGTGTCCATTTTTTAGGAATGTGTCCTTAATCTTTCCAATGGCCACCTGGCCTGATTTGTGACCTTGAGGATATGTGTCTGATGCTGAGAGGAGCAGCAGGATGTCACAAATGCACGCACTGGCACACACTACATATGCTCACACATTCACTGCACACACACACATGCTCACATACATTCAGGCACATGACAAGAAGTCCGCTTGTCACATGGATGTCCTTGAGCTGTAAACACACTCAGCCTGAAAAGTGAAGGACCTGGGATGTCATGAAAAAAAGGTGTGAGGATTAATTCTGTCATCAAGGAGGCATCTGATGTAAACCACCAAAGACAGTCAAACACAGAATGTGTGTGTGTGTATATATATATATATATATATATACACACATATATATATACCTTTTTTAAAGCTGGAGCTCAAATCCACAGGAATGTATGATCTTGAATTCCTAGTTTAAATGCAGACTAGACAGCTACTGTATTTTTTAAATTGTTGTATTTAGGCTAAAGAGGCCTGAAATGATTTGCTATGGGTTCTGCCTTCTGTATAGTGTGTTAGCGTGTGTGTGCAGGATATGAGCGTGAATGTATGAAATCTGTATGTTCCTACAATTTCTTTATCTTTAATACACTCTTTATGTATATGTGCACACATATGTAATGTCTCATAAGAAGTGAAGCTTCTTAAGATACGTAAAGGTCTTGTTTTGTATGTTTGCAGTAGAAATGATGGGTTTTATGACGTATGAAATAATCCTGCCACCACAGATTGATTATGAATATCCTTAAATCTGATGTTCTCTGAAGCTCTGCTCCTACTCTTTGTGCATCTGGTGTTGGTTTGTAACTCTTTAATGTCTTTAGTGGCTCTTACATGGCATTTTGCAGGGTTCAGTCCTCAGCCTTTTTCTGTTTTCTTCTATGTTCCAGTGACATCTCAGGTCTCACGCCAATAAGAGGTTGCATTATCCAACTTGACCCACTAATGGAATCAATAACATTACACATCCTACATGTTATTTTAGACTACAAGTTTTGCTTCAAACTGCCAATCACCAAGCTTTGATGTATTACTTATCTCCAACTTGTCATATGACAAACTAGCTTCTGTATGTTTAGTATATGGTCAGATTTATCAAGGGCTTCTTGGTACTAAATGAACCAAATCTCACCTGCCTGTTTTTATTGTAATATTTTATTGTAATATTTTATTCTGTGATTATTATTGTTTTTGTGAAAGCACATCTTTCTAGTGTATAC